>QODF01000031.1:5096499-5113412 GCA_024372805.1 Oostethus manadensis | reverse complement strand
TAACCCTAACCCTAACCCTACCATAACCCTAACCCTAACCCTAACCACCACCACCTTGTTTTACTGTTGATGTCATGTTCTTACTATGACACATTACTTTTACACCAGATGTATTGGGACACACGCCTTCCAAAAAGTTCAGCTTTTGTCTCGTCAGACCACAGAGTCTTTCCCCAAAGGGCTTGGGGATCATCAAGATGTTTTCTGTGACCTCCTGGATGAGTCATCGATGCGCCCTTGGAGTCATTTTGGTTGGCCTGCCACTCCTGGGAAGGTTCACCACTGTTCCATGTTTTTGCCGTTTGTGGATAATGGCTCTCACTGTGGTTTGCCGGAGTCCCACAATTGTAGACATTGCATTATAACCTTTTTCCGACTGACACATTGTGATTAATCTCAGTTAAGTCATGCTTTTCCTGGGCGGACAATCACTTTTTCACACAGGGCCATGTAGTTATGGATTTATTTTCTGACTGGATGGGTTGGCACGTCGACAAAAAATGCAGAAAAAAGAAGAAATCTTATCATTTTCACAGCGACTGCGAGGAAGAGTTCTTTTTTTAGCGTGGTGAATGAAATTTGCGTGTCTCATAAATGTGGTGACGGCAAAACGGCACAATAATGTGGAAAGACATTTGAGTGCGTGTCATGTACCGTGCTAACAAGCCACCCTATGGGCAGCAAAGGCCCATGAATTAAAGGCAGCAGACACTCTCCTGCCTACTATGATGGGAACTGACAACTGCAACGCCACCAAGCTTTAGTACCATTGACTCCACTCTAAAGCGACTAAATAAGTAACTTTTTGTCAAAAATGTTTATGTTTACGCCAAATGTCTCGATTCACACCACAATGTCAGCTTGCAAACATTTTCCACTAATATATAAGTTACCACTTTTGACTTTCTGGAACAAATTAATTGACTTTACATTGTTTCTTATGGTAAAAAATGTTTTGGTTAGAGTACGTTTCAGTTAAAGTGGGACTTTCTGGAATGGCATACAAAACGCAACGCTCGATTTGTGATTGCATTGTTTTGTTTGGACGGCATCGACGTTTTCAATTATTTTTGGGAGACACACTAGAAAGAAATGCACGAGAAACCAAATCCAAAATGCAGGTGGACTTTTAAAAAAAAACAAAAAAACGTTCAATCCAAAATGTGAGTATGGCATTTTCACTCCCATTTTGCTAATGATGAAAATACATGTTGGCTGTTTTTATTTTGTAAAAGTATATCTCAGAAGAAAAGTGTTGGGGTACACCGCTGAAGTACAGTTGTTCTGTGCTACATCGAACATTGTTCCCTTGCTCTTTCGCGGTGTCAACAATGACTTACTTTATAAATGATAATACCGAACATGATCATAAATCTATTAAAAGACAAGTCATATGTTGCATTCTGGTCACCAGGGGTCTGTAATGTTACATTAATGAAACATTACAGTACCTTAGATACACCAGCCGTGGCTTGTCTGACATGGTAGAGTGAAAAAAAGTTATCCTCCCGTTCTGTGGGGAAGTGGTACAATTTTTACCACAATGCTTTCTTAAGTTTACCACAAATACATTGAAGGCTAACTGATTAGCTCGATAGCTTGCTTCATGTCATGAGCGGCGGGCGTGTCTTATGTCCCTGCGGGGGTCCCGTAGCCTGCACGTCAGGGTTGCGTAATGTGAACAAATCTGATCGCAGATCTAGTTTTGCATGTGTTCATTCCTACTCGTTACTGTATTGTTAGTCCGCCAGCTTGATATCCACCTTAACGGCATTCGGGATCTCCGTGTCTGAAAGGCTGAAGCTGTGGCGGCCGTTTCTCAAACTTAAGGCTCCGTCAGTGTCTGAGCGAAGTGGCTGTGCAATCAGTCGCTCCCAGATGGATGGATGGAGATTTCCCATCGGATAAGAACATAAATCATCTTCTCGACTGTTCGTCGGCTGCGTACACGTCTAGTACCTATTTCAGATGCCCCGGTCTAATTCCACGACCTCGAGAAGGTGACATATCGTGCTCTCCTCTATCCATCTGACGGCACCCGTGGGGATTGGAACATTTTACCTCCATCAGCCTCAAGGTAAGGGAAATGTAAAGCAGATGAGGAAAACAACACACAACTCCAGACGACAACACGGGCCTGACAAGACAACGGATTTGTCCTCATGAATATGGATATTTTTAAAACGCATGTGTTTTGCCCTCTCGTCCTGAAGAGCTCCGGTCTCAGCCTTTGTGTGTGGACGGGTAAGAGTGAGATTTTTGGCATTTTTGGACGCTTAAAAACAGCAGACGTTGCCTTTAAGACTCTCATGATGTCAAACGCCATCTTCAACCGATGGTAAAGATGATGTAGACGTATGTACAGTACATCCAATACTGCCTACCCTATCCATTCATTATATCTGTATGCTCTGGTGAATGAATGAAGGAATTTGACTGCCACGATGGAGGATTAAATACACAAGCCCACCAGCAGGTGATCAGAACTTTTCCAGAAGAAAAGGCTGCCTGCACTTCATACAAAAATGTTTGTCAGTTTACTTGTAAAAATGCTTCTAAAAAGTATCCCAAAAAGTTTTTTTTTAACCAAAGTGAATGGAATCATGCTTTTTTTTGGGTTATCCTCTTAATTTGTCCATCTCAAAGACGTAACTATACTTTTTCATAAACCCGAATGACCCGTAACCACAATATATTTATGTTTTTTGTAAAAGAGGTGATGACGCAACTCCTCACTCATGGATGTCACGTTCAGAACAATTGAAATTGGCAGAAATGTTCACTTGTGCTTGTAAAAAACACGTGCGGCAGCAAGGAGGAAGTGGATGAGCGTGGAGGAGTGCAGCTTGCGGAAAGCTACGCGTTGTGGGGAACTTTTACTGTAAATATTTCATGCTGTTTTTTATGTTGTGATATAGCTGACACACACAAGCAAACTCGCATGAACCATATCTTCATCAAAAGGAGGTATTTCCCTGAAAGGTACCTACTAAAGAACTGGGAAAAGGTAGAAACAAACGTGTTTTTTTCCGATGAAAGACCAAACTTCAACGCTTCAATTGATGAGGGTTAGCGTCAGGAACCCCTAAAAATTCCCATTGAAAACATCCATATGTAAAAAAATGCCAGGGGTCATAATGAATAACAGTTCTCGGGGTAACCGGAGTCGTCGCAGCGCCGTGCTCCACTGGGGGTTCGGTGTCACTTCCAATTTGCCATCCCTCTCTCTTTGACCTATTTCTGCTTCTTTTCACACACCACTGTGGCCCCCAGCAAGGAGCTGACCCACTAACCCCCCCTCCAACACCTGCCCAATGGCCCTCTGGGAGCTGGACAAAGGGTGACGCTTCAAACTAATATTAGAAAATGACCGAGGCTGGCTCATAGGTAAATTGGAAGGTAACGGTTTGAGTTTTGGGGCAGCCAAAAGCGTCTAATCTCCACCCAAGACAGAGAATTCATCCATCTGCAGGTCTCGTATCGACAGGCAATAGTCTTTATTTGACAGACAGTGTGCTTCTTCCGAAAGAGGTACCCACCTTGGGGAGGTACTGTTTTACATCCCGTTTCTGCGGACGGTCATGCCGTGCAGAACCCGAGTGTTGAGTTTGAAGCAGGAACCCTCCCACCAGCTCTGTGTTAGGGCGCCATTATGCCAGCCTGACATCACCGAAGATGGGAAGCGGTGGGAAAAAAACCTTTGCAGAAAACGCCTCACAAATTGTATTAACTGGAGTGCACGGTATTTTTTGGCCATTACTGTTTATGTGTATGCACAGAAAAACTGAACAAACAATTGTTTGTCACACTGAAAATATGGGGTACATGTAAAAAAAATGTCAAAAATTATAATAATAATTGAACTATCCCTAAATGTGATATTGACTTGCTGGTTTTTCTTCATAAACCGAAAGAGAACAAGTGATTGTTTGTTTTAATATGCAAATTGGTTAGAAATAATTTTTATGTTTTTGGGACCCCTTTCCGGAGAATGACCCACATATTGTGTATTCGACTCCATTGGATGGACATTGGTGGCATCTCATCATCGAGCTGCCAATGAAACCTAATGAGGTGTGCCCATCTGTGCCTGTGTCAACATTTAATACTCCTAACGGGCAAACAGGCTCTTAGGATATTTAGTAATATCTTGGGTGAGTTTTATGGTTTTGGTTTTCAGCACCATTGAGGAATTGCCGTGTCACTCCCTAAAAACGACGCTGGACGTCGAGTTGACAGTCGGGGCCTTTAGCTCGACAGCTAGACTCCTTCTGTTGCCCTTGTTTTGAACCCAGGGTAGAACACGGCGGGTTGCATAGACGTAAAATATAAGACAGGTCTGGTGCATGCAAGGATTAGACTGTTGTGAGACAGGTTACTTTGAAATAGGAGATGATTGAGGTCTCTGAAAAAATGTCTGTGTTGCTGTTGGTTCAACGCTATCTTATATAAAAAATGCGGCTAATTTATGATCACCTTCTTATCTCGTCACATCAGGTATGCTTCAGAACTACTACCAATTCTTTAAATCGGTGAGGGAGTGATAGCTCGTTATTTGGCAGGAGCTAATCATGAGCTTCAAGGGAACTCTCAATGAGCTCGTCAAACCACCGGAAATCTCAGGAAGTCATTACTCAACATAACAGTCGGACTCACGGGGTCATCTAAGAAAGGCCGCTGAAATCATCACACAGCAACTTAACACGCAACAGGCATAACAAATATATATATAAGACACGTACCAACACTAGTGGAGAATATTGCTTCCCAGCATGCATTGCTTTGCTCTGCTGGAAAGCAAGCTCCCTCCAGTGGACACAGGCTGTCATTGCAGCTGAATGAACGGCAGCGGCAGGCATGGCAATGGTGCGAGGTGGCCGACCTGCTTTCCTTTAGAGAAAAACAATGCATGATGGGAAGCGGTTAACGTAGCTGTTGTTTATTATTCTCCAATATTATTGGTCGTTGTCTGGTCTATTTGTTACCTGCCTGTTGCATGTTAAGATGCTGTGTGAAGATTTTAGCGGCCTTTCGCAGATGACCCCCATGAGTCACACATTTCTGACGGGTTGACGAGCTCATGATTCCTAAGCTGTACATTGGAAATTACTGTACTTCAAATAAAACAGTGTGTATTTCTTCCCTTAAAATCAGTCTTTTTTCCTCGCAGTCTTTGCTTTGCATGCACTCACAGTTAAAGTGGAACCAGCATATCACACACCCTCTTGTAGTAGAGAGGCACTGATTCGATATGAAGCGATGAAGTGAAACAAGAACAAACATACTATTTCATTTGTCCCAACCTTCTGTGCAACAGTATTGGAAAGTTGGCAACGTTTTGTCCCTGGGAATAAACACGGGCAAGGACACCCGGAGAATTAACCTTCCGGGGGCATGTTATGTGAACAGTTAATTGATGAGAATCATTAATGACATACAGTAACGTGACTTCCGCTTGGTTGCTACCAGATAAAAGGTTTGCACGCTTTACATATTGTCATTGCCTGTCTTGCGCTTACTGGTTTTCTGTCCGAATCAGACTTTGTTTGTTCTTTCGTACTGCCAATAAACCCTCGGATACAAGTCAGCATATTATGCAGAGGATCAGTTAAATTAAACATCAAAAAGGAATTTAATCACATTATTCATTCCAAATAATACCCTCTGTTAAGCACTATGGAGCTTTGCCTTCGGGCCTTTTTTTTGGCCTTGTGATTTAATTAAATCTACAAACATTCCGTTGCACAATTCCCCCTCAATGCTTAAAATTTCAATCAGTGGCACCGCCTTCTGTCTTTGTGAGGTCTAAGCTTGAGGGCATCCCTGCCAGTTGTTCATTTAATGTCTATCTTGTACACCCCACATGATAAATTCTCCCTGGAGAACCTCAGCAGAGAAGATGTGAGACCTCGGGCTAAATATGATTCTTAAAGACTTGCAAATATCACTTCATTAGCTGTACCAAAGGTCCCGCTATGAAAGGGTTCCCACTCACAGCTCACACCCTCTTTGCCACTTTGGGTCTGCATAATCAAGGCGTAACACATCTAGCCATGTTGGACCACTTATGCAGGTCAAGATGCTGGGGAGCCGGTGCCTATCCCAGGTGACACTGAACAAAACGCAGAACCTGGACTCGTTAGTCCAGTCAACAGTACACCCAAGGGATGCGTACCCAAACTGGTCATTGCTATGGCACCAGCGCACAACAATGAAAAACTAGGCAGCTATCGGTGCCGCAAAATCTTTGCTGGGAATGCCTTTGAAAATCTGCCACTATGTAACGTTTAAGGCAAAATGTTTAGACAGAGTTGGACTGAATCGTTAAGCGGCAGAACCTTTTGCGTGTTGCAAGTGTGGCAGAATTCCCAAGATGAATGCCTTTTAAGGCCCTGCTATTAAGTGGTTTTCACAAAGTTAATGACTCAATCTCTGATCTTGTTAAGAGGCTTTTAGAGGATGAAGATGATCCGAGATTCTGAGCACAGATTTTCATCTGTGCTTTGCCTGGGATGCTTCATGATTTATAATGGGCTTGGCCGTTTTCTCTGTGGAGACACAGTTCCTAAGACAAATCAAAGGAGTTTACAGAAAACCATTTCACCGCAAACTGCGGCTCTTCACTCTGATGAAAACTTTAGTTTTGGACACGAGCGTTCGAAAATGGAACTCAAAGGAGGACGTTTGTGAAAAAAGACGACGATGGATGTTTGTCATCTCTGTGTGAAGCTGTAGTGTGTTATCCTTTCTGCCCTGTCTTTAGATCTCAACTCAACCGATCGGAGCCGTGGAAGGCTCTTATCCATTTGACCAGCCGCCCTGTATCAGTAAAAGTCCGCGGTTCCTCGTTGGCTTCCTCCTTGACGAGAAACCCACGCAGCTAAGTGAGCTGAAATGTGACCATCGTTGTCCCCTACCGTTGACGGACAACGGTCACATTAGAGACAGTGCATGTCCGGTAGGCCGCACGGTGGTCGAGTGGGTAGCACATTGGCCTCACAGTCAGGAGGTTCAGGGTTGGAATCTCCGTTGGGCATCTCTGTGTGGAGTTTGCATGTTCTCCCCGTGTGTGTGTGGGTTTTCTCCGGGTACTACGGTTTCCTGCCACATTCCAAAAACATGCATGTTAGCTTCATTGGTCACTCTAAATTGTCTATTAGAGTGTGAAGGTTTGTATGTCTTTGTTTGTCTATATGTGCCCTGCGATTGAGTGGCGTCCAGTTCAGGGTGTACCCCGCCTCTCGCTCAAAGTCAGCTGGGATAGGCTCCAGCATCCCCGCCACCCTAATGAGGATAAGCGGTATAGAAAATGAATGAATGAATGTACGGTAGTGTTCAAAATAAAACCAGTCTGATGTGACTAACCAGACGAAGTACTGCTATTAATATATTTTTGGCAAACAAGATACCCGTTGGTGCAGTAGATTCTCAGAAACAAAACAAGACCCAACATTCATGATATGCACGCTCTTAAGGCTGTGCAATTGATGAAAGGCGAGTGTTAAAAAAATAGCAGTGTGGCATTAAATCAGTGACCACTGATCAATTTTGTGGAAAAAAAAGGGTGTGAATCAGGTGGCCCCTATTTAAGAATGAAACCAGCACTTGTTGAACATGCATTTCTCTTTGAAAGCCTGAGGAAAATGGGTCATTCAAGACTTTGTTCCGAAGAAGAACAGTGTACTTTGATTAAAAAGTTGATTGGAGAGGGGAAAACTAATGAAGATGTGTAAAAAATCAACTGTTCAGCTAAAAGTAAAAGGAAAATCCGAGAGGCGTGTCAGAAAACTGAGTACAACTATCAAAACGGATCAAAGAATAACCAGAATGGCAAAGTGTCAGCCAATGATCATCTCCAGGGTGATCAAAGACAGTCTGGAGTTACCTGTAAGTACTGTGACAGTTAAAAGACGACCGTGTGAAGCTTATTTACAGGAATCCCCCACAAAGTCCATCTGTTAAATAAATGCATGTTCAGGAGAGGTTACAATTTGCACTTTGTGGACTGTGAGAGTGAAATTGTTATTTTTGGGTCCAAGGGCTGCAGTTTGTGAGACGACCCCCAAACTCTGAATTGAAGCCACAGTACACAGTGAAGACAGTGAAGCATCATGATATGGGCGTGTTTCTCCTACTATTTATCCCATAGCAGGGATCATGGATCAGTTTGCATGTCTGAATACTTGAAGAGGTCATGTTGTCTTATGCTGAAGAGGACATGCCCTTGAAATGGGGTTCTTGGTTTCAAGACAATGACACCAATCACACCAGTAAACGAGCAAAATCTCGGTTCCAAAACAACAAAATGAATGTTATAGCGTGGCCAGCCCAATCCCCAGACCTTAATCCAATCGAGAACAATCGAGAAAATCGCAATTTTTGAAGCGAAGCTAAGAAATGTTCATGTATTATGGGATGTTGTTAAAGAATGCTTGACTCCATGCCACAAAGTTGCAAAGAAGTTATAAAAAACTGTAGTCCTACAACTAATTATTAGTTTAGTGATTCACAAGGTTGCCAAATATAGAATTCAAAAAATCTAGAGACTAAAACGTTTGTACAAAATAGTTTAGAGTTCATCTTGTTAGTCACGTTGGACGTTGTTTATTTTGAACACTATTGTAAGATGGGACTTCACAGGGGAGTAGGGAAATGGAGTACTTTTTGTTTCCTCTACAATTTGTAACCTTCTGCACGCTACACTCGCCCACATTCTTCCACTTCCTCCTTGCTGTCTTGTGTGTATTTTCCATGCAGTTTTTTGNAGTGATTCACAAGGTTGCCAAATGTAGAATTTAAAAAATCTAGAGACTAAAACGTTTGTACAAAATAGTTTAGAGTTCATCTTGTTAGTCACGTTGGACGTTGTTTATTTTGAACACTATTGTAAGATGGGACTTCACAGGGGAGTAGGGAAATGGAGTACTTTTTGTTTCCTCTACAATTTGTAACCTTCTGCACGCTACACTCGCCCACATTCTTCCACTTCCTCCTTGCTGTCTTGTGTGTATTTTCCATGCAGTTTTTTGTTGTATAAATCTAAACTTTCAAAAATCACGTGAAAAACATAAATGCGGCCGTGGCATTTTAATCGAAACAGTGAGATGTATTTTTTATGCTTTAAAAAACAAAAAAGCCCTCCATAATGTCGTCCTCAAATCAAATTAAACCGACAATTTGTGTTTCTTCTGTTTTGTTCCTTCTTGGGTTGCAATCTTATGTGGTGCGCAAGTGAAAACAATGTTTGGGTGAATCCGTTTTTTACCTTTTACACTATTTTACCAGCATAGTGTGTGCTTTTTGGGTTACTAAATACAATGCTCCGTAACTAAATGCAAAAGTCCTTGTTGATGCAATACACCGTTGTCCAATATAGCATAGTATATAGTAATTTGGAACGTTTTCTGATGGGATGTTGGGATGCCTCTACACACGTGCCTCTTTTTTCCCCACTCAGAACCGGCACGTCGGCGGTTGAAACACTAAAGTAGAAAAAAAAAACCAGGACAATGTAAACACTCATCCAGCCGGACTAGCATGCTCTGCTAAACTACGGTAACCAAGCTAACTTCCATTCCATAAGAGAGGAGTTTCCAGGTTCTTTACACCAGCTTTTGCCAATGGGTGGGTTCATGTTTGTGATGAGATGCCGCCATCATTGAGCAATCGGCCGGTGGAATACTTCCCCACATGAACGTTCCCGCTTTATATTATGTCCCATCAGCGTTTAACAGTAAATTCCGTTTTTATTGGCCCTATGTTTGTATCAAGTCAACTGCAGTAGATAAATAAGAAATACACAAGCTGACAAGGATGATAACAAAAAAAGTGTTTAATTAATATACAGTGGTGTGAAAAACGTTTTGCCCCCTTCCTGACTTTTTGTCACACTTAAATGTTTGTGCTCATAAAAAATAGTAAACTATTAGTCAAAGATAACATCATTGAACACAAAATGATGACTGCCAAGACTTTTGGGAAAAGATCTTGTGGACTGACGAGACAAAAGTAGAACTTTTTGGAAGGTCCTGTTCCATCTGGCGTAAAAGCAACACAGCATTTCATAGCAACAGTCAAGTATGGTGGTGGTAGTGTGATGGTATGGGCTTGTTTTGCTGCTTCAGGACCTGGAAGGCTTGCTGGGATAGATGGAAGCATGAATTCTACTGTCTAGCAAAAAATCCTGAAGGAGAAGGTCCGGCCATCTGTTGGTCAACTCAAGCTAAAGCCATCTTGGGTGCTGCAGCAGGACAATGAGCCAAAACACACCAGCAAATCCACCTCTGAATGGCTGAAGAAGAACCAAATGAAGACTTTGGAGTGGTCTAGTCAAAGTCCTGACCTGAATCCCATGGAGATGCTGTGGCATGACCTTAAGAAGGCGCTTCATGCTAGAAAAGCCTCAAATAAAGCTGAATGACAACAATTCTGCAAAGATTCCTCCAGAGCGTGTAAAAGACTTGTTGCAAGTTATGGCAAACGTTTGATTGCAGTTTTTGCTGCTAAGGGTGCCCTACCCGTTATTAGGTGCAGGGGCAATTACTTTTTCACACAGGGTTGTGTGGTTTTGTATTTTTTTCTTTCTAAATAATAAAAACATTTATTTAAAATCTGCATTTTGTGTTTACTTGTGTTATCTTTGACTAATATTAAAATGTGTTTGATGATCAGAAACATTTTGTGTGACAAACATGCAAAGGAATAAAAAGTCAGGAAGGGGGCAAGGAGTTTTTCACACCCCTGTATCATGTGCGTTGCAGCAAAAGTAGCACTTGTTTTAATTGTACAGATTTGTTATTAACATTTGGAATGCATGTTATACGTTTATAGATGACAAGAGTTAGGATTTGGCCACAGTCTCCTCTGGATTCTTGCATCCCCCCATCTTCAGGCACAATTTGTTGTTTTGGGGGTTATTATTCTGCTACACGATGGAGGAGCTCTCAATACCTACGCTTGCATCTCACTTTGAATTGGCTGGTTCAAAGGAAAATGTGCTTCCTTCAAAGGTGTGAATCAGATCCAAATGTAAGAAGCTGCAAAAAACCGATGAACTGATCTTGTCTTATGAAATCAATTAAAAAGCAGTTCCAATACTTTGAGAGAGGACTGCGTATTAAGAGTGCAGACTGTTTACAAGAAGGAAGTTCCTTTTGGAACGATTAGAAGCAAGGGCCTCGGTGTGCCGCTTGCTTCCATTTGCATTGTAATGCCAGGCAGCAGATGAAGTCTGCGGCTTTAATGAGTGGGAGTGATGCAGAGGGGAGAGACATTGTCGCAAGATTGTCTGCCGAGACTACGACAACACTTGGAATGACAAAAGCTGGTGCTGAGATGTGTTGTAAGACCATGACAAAAAGGAAGTGAAGACGGGGGGGTAATCTAGGAAGAAGGCAAGATTATGACGCAGGCAGAAAGTTATTTAAAGTTCAGTAGGTCAAGTCGTTTTCCATTTTATTCGGGCCTTTTGTTTGGGCCACAATTGTGCTTTGTCTTATATTTGTTTGCTTTTTCACTACTTGGATGGGTCATTGGGGGTTCGTAGGGCGTACTCTTGATTGTTTGGGGAGATCAAATGCTCACGTCTTTCCAGAAACCCTACCGGTCGGAGGGAACAGGATTTGTGAATTTCAACACATTTGATGCACTGGACTTTTATTCAGTTGGGTTTTAACACAACTTCAGGTTTGGAGGTTCTTGATCCGATACTGCTTACTTACGAGCAATGCACCAGACAAGTCTTTTGGTTTTAAATACAATACTTTACCTGAACTGCTGGTTTTGGATGTTTACGATTGGTTGTTTGTCTGCCCCTTGCCCCAAAGGTAGGTCTCAGTTGGACATCTTCCTGGTGTCTTCCAGGTCTGGCTCGTTGGTTCTCTGCAGTGCTGTGTCCTTGTGTTCCCTCACTGACTGAGGGATGGGTTAGGGTAGAACTGCATGCTTCTGGTCAAAGGCCTCCTCAACCACTAGGAACCAATCATCATGTCGCAATGCTTCCATGGAATCAACCATAACCAAGCATACAGAGAACAGGAGTGTCTCAAGGAGGATTCCATTAAGATGTAAGAGTATAAGCATTCACACAACGTAGTAGAGATGTACAAGAACTGTACTGTGATTGTTCCTTGAAGCTCAAAACCCAACACTTTTTATGAGAGAACTCAAAGACTCAAAATAATGCAACCCACGGCACCGTTGCTCATCCAGGACTAGAATAGACTAGGACTAGGACTAGAATAGAAGTGATGGGACAGGCAAAAAGTGGAAAACATCATAGGTTATGAAGAATAAATACCCACTTACCCATCTTCTTCCTCTTAACCCAGGTCGGGTCGCCAGGGCAGCCCTTCCTCTCTCTGGCTACTTCAACCAGCTCCTCCAGGAAGATCATGAAGCCTTCCCAGGCCAGTTTAGAAGCACAGTCTCTCCAAAATGTCCTTGGTCTTCCTCAGACCTCCTACCAATTGGAAATGCCCTAAACACCTTTCCAGGGAGGCGTCCGGGAGGCATGCTGACCAGATGTTTGCGCCGCCTCTTCTGGCTCATCTTAACGTAGGAGGAGCAGTGCTTCCAATCCAAGTTTCTCCTGGAGAGCCCAGATACCCTACGGATGAAAGTCGTTTTGGCATACTCACCGGACATGTCATGCATTGAGCATTTTGAGATACTCTAGCATGGCAAATATGGTATATAAGTCAAATAATAGAATTTTGTGGAACTATTAGGTCTAAGATCAATGCCATTTATTAGATTATGGGTGGTTCCATCCACTACTTGGGAGAACCCAATTGCATCTAATGACGAAGCTTGGCTGTCAATGTCTACAGCAACGTTAAGTTAGCGAAGTCACAAAAAACAGATATTTGTCCTCTTTATGGGCTGGGGGTGAGTAGGTCTGGGTTTTAAATATGACCTACAATACAAAGTGGAGTTAAAAGCATCTCCAACTCCTTCTCCCCTGCTAGTTTCTATGGCGATGTGAGAAGTAATGTGAGTTAGAGGAGTGGATTTATTCCGGCTGGCATATTTTTCTAGAAATAGCCAGATCTCACAAATAGATCCATGTTATAGTCAGATTCTATGTGTTGAGTTCAGGGTGGGTATCTGTACGGGGAGCACAGTGGCGACTGTAGAATTATCACTACAGGTTTTTGCCTCTGACTCTTTGGTGGCAGGTACACGATGTGCTGACAAACTCACCTACGCTTCGGACGAATAAAGAGTTTCTCTCCTAATAAGCCCGGGCTTGCTCCAGAAATTCTTCCAATTTCGGAAAATGCCCACATCATTAGTGGGACAACACTTCAACAACCAGCAAGAGAAAGTTGGCTTGGAGTTAAACATGTCATCATTTGTGAGGAACAACGGAGTGAGACTTGGGTTCGGAAGGTCCTTACACCCACTTGGTGACTTTGTGACAGTTGGGCACCAGCAACTTCAGGTGGGACTTGACATCACCCACCCTTACGGCATTTTCACATGTGGAACAATGTCCCCGACAAGCAAATGACTTCAGTCTTACAGTGTGTTACCAGAAGGCTAACTGCTGTGAACAATAATATTGCAAGTATTGTACTTTCCAGTGTACATGACACACGGGTGTTTAAGACGCGTGCACAAATTTTAGCAAAACAAAATTATATCTGCAGCGTAAGGTCGCGTAGGGGTTGAGGGTTCTGACAGGTGGGGCAGGGCGCTGAAAATAATGTTATCTTCAAAAGGGGGGCGCGGGCTAAAAGGTTTAGGAGCCACTGTACTAGGCTAATGATGGGGATGTCATACAACTTCATGTAAAAAAAAATCTAAACTATCCCTTTACTGCTTCCCATCATGTATTGCTTCCGGGCAAAGCAGTTCCCTCAGGTGCAATGGGGAATTGTGTCCAGCATTTAAACAATTGCATAGTTGTAGTTCTGAGGTAAGAGATTAGAACATGGACACAAAGTAGCTGTATAAGCCGGAGGGTTCAAAGTTGAGGAAAAAAGTAGAGGATTATTCAACGGAAATGACGGTATTTTTAGTAAGAGTCTAGAGAGGGAACGTACTACACCATGAGCAAATCTCAAATCTTAAATCTTAAATTGCTGTTCTTGAGGAACTAAGGAATTGCTGTTTTTGTTTGCATGCAGAATGCGTCAAGTGCCGTGGCCAATCAGTTAAGTACCACAATTATAGATTCCAAAAACATGAACACGTCAGTTGTATTTTTTGCCCAAAAAAAAGTAAATAAAAAGAGCGCGACAACAAAAGGAAAGCTTGAAATTACATTTGTCACTAAATAGAGCATCTTTGGAGGGCTGTTGCAAATGAACATTATATCACTATTATGTTGTGTACTGGAATAAAGTACAGTGGATACTTGCACGTTCATGAGTTTTCACAAGCTCATGATTTTTTCTTTCTTTACTGGTAACACTTTTTCATCAGGCGTTGAGATGTCACACTGTGTTCGACGGTCCTTGAACGCACCGCTCATGTGTGTCGAGGAATATCGAAGAAGAGCCCAGAACGAAACTGAAACCGTCTATATAGCAGTTGCCACGCTGCCCTAGAAAGTTACGTTTGCGTGGTAAAGTAAAAGCTAAATTTGTGCAAGTGAGTGAGAACACTCCCAGTATTTTTTCATCGCTCGTGTGTGTTGTGCAACTCCGATTGTGTTGTGTGTGTGTAACATAGAGGTTCAGTGTGTGTACCTGAAGGCACCCACGAGAAGTTATTTTACCCACAATGCACTGAGCTAAATCAAAAAGTGTAAGTACCTGTACTTACATATTATCTGTACTTTAAATGTGTTTAATAAGCACAATGAGGCATAGTTAGAGCTGAAATCTGAGGTTGCCAGTGAACAATGGCAATTGAAGAGAGCAGTGGAGGGTTCTGGAGCTCATTCATTCATTCATTTTTTATGCCGCTTATCCTCATCAGGGTGGCGGGTATGCTGGAGCCTATCCCAGCTGGATTTGGGCGGGAGGCGGGGTACACCCTGGACGGGTCGCCAGCCAATCGCAGGGCACGTATGGACAAACAAACATTTACGTTCACATTCTAATGGTCAATTTAGAGCGGCCAATGAAGCTAACATGCATGTTTTTGGAATGTGGGAGGAAAGCGGAGTACCCCGAGAAAACCCACGCACGCACGGGGAGAACATGCAAACTCCACACGAAGATGCCCGACGGAGATTCGAACCCTGAACCTCCTGACTGTGAGGCCAATGTGCCACCCACTCGACCACCGTCATTTTGTTTGTACATTATCAGCCAATAAGGTAGACATAATAAGGGAAATAGTGAGTAAGAGTGGAGGGAAGACAGGAAGTGGCGTGGATCACGGCCACAACAGTAGTCTCAGGTGTTTTGGATAATTGGGCCTGTTGTGAGATTATTTCAACCTGCAATTAAAGTTCCTGCAAGACCATCACAGTAACATTATTGACAAATAGTCAGGCAAACCAGTTCCAGTCAAGGGTCCAACTTAAAATGGACTGGCTGTTTATTTTGTTCTTTTGTTTACATAAATATACTATGATACTGCTTGTTTCAAAAGCAGTATATAGTACTACATCAAAACCTCTCTGAATGCATCTTCTGAATGCCTCGCATTTGTATTTTGCTTCATTTAGACATTTTCATGCTCAGGGGATGCTTCATTTATGCAAAAAAACACAACATTTAGTTAAATATGCATATTTCAGACAGATCATAAAACAAAACAGCATGATTTACGAATGCAAAACAAAGAGAGAGAGTGGACCTGCAAAACTGGAATTACTGTAAAGCATCGTATTCATGTTATGCGGTGTATTCCACAAATTAGGTAGTCTATAATAACCAATAGGAGCAGAAGGCATGAAGAGATGCAAGATGTAATGAGCAGACAACAAGCCCTTCTCAAGTCACTGAAACAAAACCAAAACACAGTGGGTGGCATAGCGAAAGGATAAAAGAGGTGTTTTCATCTCCGCCTCCTGTCTGTCAGGATTCCGCGCTTGTTACTGTTCAGTGTGCTGAAAAGAAAGGGAGAATTCCCCTTCGTGCCTTCAATCCTTGCTCATTAACTACATGACAACAACTGGACAAGAGCGGAGCGGTTTCGGATTCCGGGACGGGGAAAAAAAACCAAAAAAATGCTGTGATCACCGTGCGGTTCAGTGAGCACTCAAGCGATGAGAGGAACTGCAGCTCCAGCAGAAGACGCCTCAGGCAGGGAACCTGAGGAATAAGTAATAGAAAAGAAAGCAGGGGGTAGGAGGGCATTCATCAGGGAGGTGGTGCAGCATCCCGTTCCTTTACTCACAGAGGTGATGGAGCTTGTTATGCTGTTGGTGGCACAAGGTTTTTGTACAGACTCCATCGCCTCCCGGCTCCAGTAGGTGTTTTAGTGGAATGCAGTTGAATTATCCATTTAGTACTAGAGGGGCAGTTCATGACCTTTTCCTCCTCCACTCCCCCGCTCCTCCATCAGCCTCCCACCATGGCAGCTGCGGTCAAGGTTAGCGCTGCCAATTCTGCAGTGCTTGTGCGAGAACAAACTGAGCAAAATATGTCAGACAGGTTTGGTTGAAATTCGGTATCAGGGCAAGCACGCTGGAGATAATTCAAACACTCGTCTTTACCGCTGGGCTGCCTACCACGCAGTGGCGATCGCGCTTAGGCTGCATGGGACACTCAGCTTCCACATAAATGTCCCAAAAATGTGTAGTATGTAATGTTGGGTGTACATTTCATTGACTAAATATACCTTCTTCTCATTCATCTCCGCAGAGTCATGAGGTTTTTACTCACTCGGCTTCTGCATGATGATTGGATGATCCTTTTGATTGACAGGGAAATGAGCGAATCAGAAGTATGAATCACTGGCGCTTTTCCCAAGTTTTTCATTCCGTTGTTCCGAACTGCTGCAGAAACTTT
>QODF01000031.1:5020347-5095872 GCA_024372805.1 Oostethus manadensis | reverse complement strand
CATCCATCCATCCATCCATCCATCCATTTTCCACCGCTTATCCGGGTCCGGGTCGCGGGGGCAGCAGCTTCAGTAGGGAAGTCCAGACTTCCCGGTCCCCAGCGACCTCTTCCAGCTCCACCGGGAGGACACCAAGGCGTTCCCAGGCCAGCTGTGAGACATAGTCCCTCCAGCGTGTCCTAGGTCTTCCCGGGGGCCTTCTACCGACCGGGCATGCCCGAAACACCTCACCAGGGAGGCGCCTGGGAGGCATCCGGACTAGATGCCCGAGCCACCTCAACTGGCTCCTCTCGATGTGAAGGAGCAGCGGCTCTACTCTGAGCTCCTCACGGATGGCCGAGCTCCTCACCCTATCTCTTAGGGTGAGTCCAGCCACCCTACCCGCTTTGTATCCGTGATCTCATTCTTTCGGTCATGACCCATAACTCATGACCATAGGTGAGGGTGGGAACGTAGATCGATCGGTAAACAGAGAGCTTATCCTTCCGGCTCAGCTCTCTCTTCACCACGACGGTGCGGTACAGCGACCGCATTACTCCAGATCCGTCTGTCGATCTCACGCTCCAACCTTCCCTCACTCGTGAACAAGAACCCGAGATACTTGAACTCCTCCACCTGAGGCAAGACCTCACTCCCAACCCGGAGGGTACAGTCCACTGTTGTGATGTGAAATCAGTTTTTCGTTATTGTTGGGAAAAACTGCAAATATTACATGTTGATGGATGATCACGGCGGGTATATACAACACTTGTTAGAATTTCTTGTTGAACTAGGTGTGTCCCATGACTGCAGATCCATGACTGTTAGATGCATCATGCAAACATGTCTTTAGAACGCACTTAAAGGGAAAGAAATACGATCTCGACTACGTGGAAATAAGACTCAACACACAAAGACCCGATGCAGACTGAAGGCAAAAACAATAAAAACTCTACAATAACATGCATTATGCCAAATTCTGCGGAGTGTCCCCTGAAGGAATTCCCTTGTTCTGCTGGGGCACTAGGACTAAGACCTGGAGAGACGTGAGTGCAATGAACACCCCCCGCCCCCGACCTGAACCTAAGATGTGCTTTGCTATTGGACTTTTGTGTTTGTCACAGATTGTCCATAACAAACATAATGTTCAAGCATACGGTTGTCCACATGTGCACCAGGACTCCAGGGGGCAGCAGTTTGATGTTGGACTTTGTGGTCGTGTCGTCGTTTTTGCAGCCACATGAAACGCGAGGTTTTAACTCCTACTTCTGATTAGCTTCCACCACGTTCAGAAAAAATCAGCGGGCACTGAGCCACAGAGGGCCATGTGCAGTGCCTCCATTGTCGAGGCAGCTGATCGGTGCTGTGGCCGTAAGGTGGTTGGTGCCTGTCCTTCCAGTGGACAGCAGCGGTGAGGTATGCCGTCAAGCTGAAGAAGTAGCCCTATAAGACCTTTTTGGTCTCTGGGTTCCTACATTCCATGTCAATGTTCATATAGTGGGCAGACAAACTAAACATGCTGTGTGAATGGAGCTTTTATAACGTCTAGGTTTTACTATTTTCTCACTATTTAACACATAATGTGAATTAGTCTTCTCTAATTCTATCACATTGCAAATTTACAGGCTTAAAGCCATAAAGACGGCTAAAAGCCATTTAGACAGGTCTTTCATTGTTTTATTTTGTTTTCCTGTCATCCAATATGCAAAATATTATTGTTAATCTAGATGACTTCACATGCTAAATGGATTTGCTCTGCTAGGGAAAAGTGTATTTCTTCTACTCCTCCTACTCGTCACGAACTTTGAATTTGACTTCATTTAATGTTTTACTGCGATGCGTATTTGGAGCGACCGGACCAGAGCAGGAGGGGATAGAAAATATAAAAACAGGACAGAACAAGACAGAGAGCAACAAAAACATCATTACACCAGCAAATGTCTATACCATAAAGTCCACAATGGTAATAAAATAATATTAACAGCCAAAGTGTATTGAGACAGTAATACTTATTATGTGTAATAATGATAATAATATAATAAATATTAATCTTAACCGAATACGATTAATAAAAACAATTACTGTACTAACACCAACTCGACAATACTATGTATACACTCAGTCGGTGAGTTATATGAGGATACATGCATGTACTGTGTGTGTGTATGTATGCATGCACAGGTATGTCTGTAGGTGAGTATGTATGCATGTCTATATGAATGCATTTTTATATACGCGCATATACACTCCTCATCAAAACTGTAAAACCAGTTGAAAAAATTGCAACACATTTTGCATTGCTGGATTTTAAGCAATTTTTAGGTAGAACTCAGTAGCAACGTTCAGCTTCATAAGCCAGGTCTCTCGCACTGTGCCGTTGCTGCTGAACTTGGACGTGGTGCAAATTTTAAACTTCTTTAAAGATCCTGAGGTGTTATTGGACAAAAAAGTCAGGAATTAGACCCCCCAAAAATTTCATTTGCCCTGAGCCGGAGGACCTGATTGACCCCGGGCCGGCCCACAACCAGCCCCCGACACGGGTGGAGGAGATCTTTTGCCCCAATAGAGATCCTTGCAGCAGAAATGGAACAGCCAGCCACTGCTCCCATGGAGCCAAACACCGTTTAGTCCTGTGATTCAAAAATAAATAAGTAAAAGAAGAAAAACAAACAAATAAATAAAATCACACACACTCATGGATACCCAATGCCTGGCTTCTCCCACAACACCTGGAAACCGTCTTGTGACATCCTGGGGTCCCAGACTTACAACCCATATCCCACATGCAGAAATATCGGACCGCTAGAGCGCATGAAAACACCAGACCAGCAGCCAGCAGAGGAACAGAGGAGCAACAAACCAAGCAGCCAGCAACAGCTGGGCAGCACACCCGCAGGAGAGTTAGCATCCGACACGAAAACCACAGGCAAGGTGAGCGACCGTCCTTTCGGGAGTACCAGAGCCTAGAAGGCGAGGCCGGCAGCCAAACAGATGCCAGGGCCCACCAGCCACCGAAAGCCAGATGATCCCCCCCGACCCCCAAACCTGCATCACCCTTGACAGGTCTGCAGCCAGATAGGAGAAATGCAAGAACGTGGAAAACATTAACAGTATGAATGTATGAGTGACAGTTAATGAAGTGATTACAATTGGGGGACAGCTGATGTATGGTGGACCCTGCATGTGTAGAAACCCAGCTTCCCTAAACCATAAGTGTCTACTGTGGGGGTAAAATTTAGACGTTTCCGGGTCTGAGACACGCTTTCGGACAGAGGAGCTGCTGCGAGGCAATCCTACCATCCCACCTTACCCCATAGTGGACTGCCCTTTAAGTTCCTGTGTATGTGTACTGGTGCAACATCGAGGCAGGAAAGATGGGGACCCCACATGCACACCCCCCACCCTCGAGGACACACAACTGGACCACCAACCACAGCCAACCAGAGCCCTGAACTAAGATAAACCTTAGGTCATCCCCCAGGCCAGCCAGGACACCCAGTCCCCACCACGGAAAACAGCAGGAACCGCATCCCTAGCGACACCCACACCACCACCGCAGGCTAAGGAGCCACACCACATCAACCCCTAGAGGAGCCCACAAAGCACATAGGAGGGACCGAGAAAGTACCACACTGTAGAGCCCAGGGCACCCGGCCCCCCACCAGCCCCCCCGTCACGCTGCAATCCAGTCAACCAACCACAGACACACCAAGCAGGTCGCCCCGGAGACAACCAGACCGCCGCCAACCCCAGGAGGGAAAGACATTACATTGTTTATGCTTTATAACAGCGACAAGAATGACAAGTGCCTCAGTTTGTACGATGTTCTGCGCCCTTTTTCTGACTGTTCCAAATATGTCATCACTTTAGTCAGCCCTGTCACTCGCTCCACTAATGAGACTAAGTCTTTTATGAAATTCTGTTTTGTTAGGACTCGGGCCTGTTGCTACTGATGTGAAATATCTTTGAAATGCCCCGGATAAACAATGCTCTCATCTGAAATCAATGCTGGGGAATTTAATCATTCGCTTCTTGGCACGAACGTGAACCAGCTAACAAGACAGACACAGTACCTCAAACACCCAAAGTGTTTTCAGTGAGCTGGTCTTCATTTATGTGCACAGCAGAGAAGGGAAGTTGATGCACTTTTAGATGATACTCAAAGCCTTACCATTGCAATGCATGTCAATGCACGGAAAATCTTGCAAAGAGAGCTGGCAACGTGCTAGAAAATGGATGGAAAGTTGAATACCTTGAATGTTATTTTGAACACTGTGATTTCTGTAATGCTTTATCTAAAATGTCAGGGGAGGGGGGGGGCATTTTATAGCGTTAAGACATGTCTGAGACCCAGATGCCACATCTGGCTCCCTCGCCAATAGGCTCCCTATCATCAGGAGCTATAATAACTAGAGCTGGCGAAGTTAGGGCATTAATAACGCATTAAGGGAGGTTTCCTCTGATGTCGCTATATATTTTCCACCATTTGCCACCATCCACCAGTACGAGCCTGCAGGACTACTTGGTCTTTCAGAGGTGCACCACACAAATATGCACATTAGCACTCAAAAAGGCTCTTTCCTCCATGCATTCCCACATAGTATCAGCATTTGGAAGCAAATATGAGGTGAAAGAAAAAGGACAGTATAGTACTAGTAGCCTTTCCGTGCAGGGGAAAATGTCAGAAGGTGCGTTCAAGGACCGACACAAAGTAGGACACATTTCCGCTTGCTCTGAACATTAAAAAACTGGGGGATTTCTAACTGTATATTATTTTTTGAATAATTTATTTACTGGCCAATATTTGCAAAATTGATATCCCTTAATAATTGTAATCAAATTGTTTACCAGGGATTTACATCCCTACTTATTAGAGATAAAAACGTATTTCTATCTGTGACTAGATTAGATTAGATTAATTATGAATTAACTAGGGGAAATTGTGATTAATCGTGATTAAATATTTTAATCGCTTGAGGAGCCCTAATAGTAACACAAATTCCAAAGGAAGAATTTTCCAAAAAACATCCTGAAAATGATTGCAAAAACAGAAAGACATGGCAAACTGAGATCAATTCTTTAGTTTTGGAACGTAACCAAGATGGAAAGTGAAGACACTAAATTAAAACCACAATATCCTGTTGGGGATAACATCACATGCAGCAGAGAGCCCTATCCATCCATCAATACGTCTACTATGCTGCTTTTCCTCCCGGGTATGGCGGAGCCTATCCCTGCCTATCCCATTCGGCCGAGGAGCGAGGTCCATCCTGGACTGGTTTCCAGTCCATCTCAGGACACAACCATTCACGCTCACATTTACACTTTAATGGACAATCTAGAGTCGCCTATTGACCTAACGCGCATGTTTTTGGAATGTGGGAGGAAATCGGAGTACCCGAAGAATACACACATACGCACAAGAAGAACATGCAAACTTCACACAGAGATCCCCAACAAAGACTCCAGGCCAGATCTTTCAGATCTCCCGACTGTGTGGCCAACATGCTAATCAGGAGGTTGCCCCCAGGAAGTTTGGCCTCCTTACTTTGGCAAAGTGCATGTAGTCTTGTATATGTAATACCACGGGATCACGTACAAAATTCAGACCCAACCAACCCGACTGCATATATGCTAATCTTTTTTTCTGTGGAACAAAAATCTCCAACGCCAAAAATCCCCATTACCATTTCAAAATACACGCGTATGAATATGCAAACTGATTTCCTTATACTGCTTGACACGAGCTGTCTCCTACCTCATTACAAAGTCACTTTTAGAAAGTGGTTTTGTTGGAGCCAGTTTGTGAAGTTGACAAGCAGCAGCAACGTCAAACCTGGCAGGATGTTCAGGTAAAATGCAGTCAGCAGCCAGACTGGCCCGGTGAAGGGATCGGACTCGTGTTCTGGAGCCAAGTAACATCTCTTTCAACTTGGCTGGATGGATGGATGATTAGAGTAAGGCTAGACTGTAACTAAATGCTGAGACATGAATATGGAGCAGGATTAAGTCACATGTGGTTCTCCCTGCTGCTTTTCATGGACCTTGACTGTGCAAGTGCAATCATATCGTGCTTCTCATTACAAGTGCCAAACAAACAATACCGTTTCCATTACCATTAGGGAAATGACGAGTTCGTCACACAATAACGGACGGAGAATCCGAAGCTGCCAGCCTCTTGCAAAGTAGGGGCTTATGATCACGCAATCCAAAAATGTGCAGCTGCTTGCTTGTGTGTATTAAATGCGTGCACTTGTGTGGTCGCTGATGGGTTTAACGGGGCACTCGGAAGTGAAAAATAAACGTGCTTAAAGGAGAGCACATGCTCCTTCTTCAGCAAGGCTTTACAAAGGTTGTAAATCCCTGTATCAAAGGGAGAGTTGGCTTTAATGTGTGTATGTACAATATATATGTATATAAATATACAGGGTGTCCCAAGAAATGTATACATACTTTAAAGAAGCGTAAACTAAGTGGTTATTATAGCTTGTTTAATTTTCCACATGTAAAATAATTCTTGTGCCACCGCCTGTTCTCGGCCTGATGTCGGTTCTGGTCCAGACACCGCCGACAATGCGAAGCGATGGAATAAGCACACATCATGAAAAAATGGCCCTGCTATTTGCGTGCATTCACGTTCAGTAGTTGCTCTCAATTCAGTGACTGTTGCAGGTCTCATTGCTGTCTTTTAGGTATCCCCCTTAAAAGAAGTCTAATGGTGGGAGGTCTGGTGAACGTGGAGGGTATTCATCAAAACCTCTCCATCCAATCCACCTGTTTGGCAAGATCTCACCAAAGATGGATCTAACATCGCCGTCCTTGATGAGATCTTGCCCAACAGGTGGATTGGATGGAGAGGTTTTGTTGAATACCCTCCACGTTCACCAGACCTCACACCACTAGACTTTTTATGGGGATACCTAAAAAACTAAGTCTACGCATGACGCACGATGTGTGCTGTTGCATTGCTTCACGTCGTCGGCGGCGTCTGGACCATCTTGCAGAATGACATTGTAATTAGTGATGATGAAATTGTGTTACAATAAGCCCTCATTTAACAGAGTTAATTGGTTCCAGAGTAGGTTTCCTTCTTTAGAAATTCAACTTTTTCAACGTCTGAGCTTATAAAACCTGTTTGCGACCTTCCAAATAAAGTGATCATTATTAGAGCCCTCAAGACATGACATAACACCCCTATGGTCACCTTTACATTTGCATTGCCCAATATAAAATATATAATAAGGTAAAATGATTGATGAAATTTAAGAGATAAAGAAGGCTGAATGGGAGAGCGGACAGCAGGAAACGTAACGGGTTCAGATTCAAACCGCAATAAAAGCCTGTTGTTTTGTGATTGCGAATTTTAGTAAGAAATCGATATAAGCAACAAAACAATCCAAAAAGTTTGGGTGCTGAAAGAGAGTTCCCTTAAACGAGCGGACATTCCGACCACAATGATGTGAGTATGCCCCAAAATGGCAGTTCTTCAAGTCCTTGCATGTGTCGATATTTATTTGTCATGCGGGTTATCCGTTCGGCTTTCAACTGCTCTGATTCCAGATAAGATTTTGTACATCAACGTCACCGCTCAAGTGACAAGCGACAAAGCAACACACTAAGCACAAGCTAAACAGGTCTAATGAGAAATCAGGCAATAAACTGGCCTACAATTAAAATTCCAAACCGTCTCATGAACTTGCCGGGCCTCTAGGTTGGTTAGCGTTGCATCTGACCCCGCCCACTCATGTTCTAGCATGATCCAATAATTGCTGTATTTGGTGCAATTTGATGGACTGCTGAACTGTGAATGTGTTTCAGCGCCAGCCAGCTGTCGTTCTCAGAATGGAATGTGATGGATGGCTGGAAGAGCAAGGGGGACATATGCAAATGACCCGGCATACCATAGTTCTGCCCTTGTATCGCCCATCTTTTAACTTCGTTTTTCTAATGCTGGTCTTTTGCAGGCTGTTTTCTTTGAATTGCAAGTCACGGGCGTCACCTAATTCAGACGAGGAACGTTTATCTTTGAGTCCAAGGTATTGAGGAAAACAGGCAGAGCTTGTTAAACTGCAAATGCATGAACCCCACCTGTCACGGTATCTTCTTGGTCTTCACGTAAAGACGGTAGTGGGGATTACAGTGACCGAGTGGTGGGCTTCCACAGCATATTTAGTAATGCTACGGTCAGCAGGAGGCCTTTTGGAGGACAGGAAAGTCAGTGTTGTTTTTGCAGTATATGTTAAAAAGAAATGGTGGAGCGTCAGAACTGTCAGTCGGCTAATTTGATTGCGTTTGTGATTTTTTTTTTTACATGTTGGTCATGTGTTAGGTGTGAATCAAAGACCACGCCCAGATACGAAACTCGTCCACCACACCTAAAAATGCACCATGAACTAAAACAGATACTTGTCGGTCATCCGCTATCTCCTGTGAGAAATCTGTGCACTTTTCATGGTAGGGTTTTTCTTACAGGGCTCTCATTTACTACTAGTCTCTCTGCCAATTTGATTATGAATTCAATAAACGACTACACAAATCATCATCAAAACCTAATTTTACAAATCAAATTATGCCCTCTAGACAGGGACATGGAACTATGAATGGTGGTCAATTTCACAAGCATATGGAAGCACTTGAAGAGGGAGTCTGGAGGCAGGAGCACGCAGGTGGACTACATCCTGTGCAGAAGATGTAACCTGAAATAAATTGGCGACTGCAAAGTCTTGAGCATCGCCGCACAGCATAGATTGATAGCATGTAGGGTGACTCTTATGCAAAAGGGGAAAAGTACGCCGAGCAAATGATGAAAGTTGAGGACTGAGTGCTGCTTAGAGGACTTCAGGACGAAATCGAGAGAGCCTCTTGGTAGTAGAAGATGAAGAATGGGAAGGCAGTTGGGCCTGATAATATACCTGTGGAGGTATGTAAGGGAGGGAGTGAGGAGTGGGAGTGAGGTCTTGCCTCAGGTGGAGTAGTTCAAGTATCTCGGGTTCTTGTTCACGAGTGAGGGAAGGTTGGAGCGTGAGATCGACAGACGGATCGGTGCAGCATCTGCAGTAATGCGGTCGCTGTACCGGACCGTCGTGGTGAAGAGAGAGCTGAGCCGGAAGGCAAAGCTCTCTGTTTACCGATCTATCTACGTTCCCACCCTCACCTATGGTCATGAGTTATGGGTCATGACCGAAAGAATGAGATCGCGGATACAAGCGGCGGAAATGAGTTTCCTTCGTAGGGTGGCTGGACTCACCCTAAGAGATAGGGTGAGGAGCTCGGCCATCCGGGAGGAGCTCAGAGTTGAGCCGCTGCTCCTTCACATCGAGAGGAGCCATTTGAGGTGGCTCGGGCATCTAGTCCGGATGCCTCCCGGGCTCCTCCCTGGTGAGGTGTTTCGGGCATGCCCAGTCGGCAGAAGGCCCCCGGGAAGACCTAGGACACGCTGGAGGGACTATGTCTCACAGCTGGCTTGGGAACGCCTTGGTGTCCTCCCGATGGAGCTGGAAGAGGTCGCTGGGGACCGGGAAGTCTGGACTTCCCTACTGAAGCTGCTGCCCCCGCGACCCGGACCCGGATAAGCGGTGGAAAATGGATGGATGGTATGTAAGGGTTAAGGTAAGACTGGAGTGGCATTTCCACAAGATTGTTTGTCATGAAAAGATGTCTCAGGAATGGATGAACGTTCAGAGTTGCGGCAAAAGCCGAGAGCATAAGCCACATGGAGAAGCTCTGGGAAAGAGTAGTAGGAGCAAGGCTAAGGGAAGTGCTAGAAGTTGGTCAGCAGCAGCATGCTTTCATGCGAAGGAAGAGCACCACAGATGCAACGTTCACTCTGGAAGTCCTGATTGAGAAGTACAGAGAGGAACAGAACGGAAACCTTGTGTCTTTTGGTATTAGAACAGTGTGCTGAGAGAGGGTGGTGTGGCATAGCATGAGGTAATCTGGAGTGACAAAGAAGTGGCGGCTGGACTGCATCAAGGATTGCTCTGAGACCTTTTTTTGTTTGCTATGGTAAAGGGCAGACTGACAGATGAACTCAGCCATGAGATTCTACAGACAATGATGTTCACTGATGACACTGTCATCTGCAGATAGAAGAAAACCTGGGGAATCAAGGTCAGTCGTAGCAAGACAGAATACCTGTGTGTCAACGATGGGGTATCATGTGGACCTGTGAGGATGCCAGGAGCAGAGGTGAGGAAAGTGGAGGTGTTTAAGTGCTTAGGGTCAAGTGGGGGTGAAGGACAGGATATATGGACAGGACTAGAAAGAAGCCAATCAGAGGAACAGTCAAGTTAGGCGTTTGGTGGACAAAGGCAGAGAGGCCAGACTGAGATCTTTGGCCATGTGAGAAGGTCAGATTGTGAATATATTGGTAGAAGAATACTGCAGATGGAGTTACCACAGAGAAGAAGGGGGTGGTAGGGGCAAGAGAAAATGTCTTTATGGGGTTGAGAAGTACATGCAGTTGGCAGGACTGACAAAGGAAGGTGCAAAAGACAGGGCAAGATGGAAACATGTGACAACCCCTAATGGGACAGGGCAAAAGAAGAAGAGGAAGTGAATCTATGTTAGAGAAAATAAGAAATAAGTTGAGGTGTTGAGGCGGAAAAAAAAAATTGTTGATGTTTTGAACGCTAGCGTTAGGACTAATGTTGCGTAAGACACACACCGCCATATTCAGTATGCGCTGCATTTGGAGTTATTCATATCCGATGCTGTGCTGATGCTGGAGGGTGTCAGAAGCTTTCAGCAGCCTTCACACGCCAAGTCGAGGCTGAAAAGTTGACCAGAGACTGCAGTGTGTGGTGCATTTGAAAGGTCACTTGCTGCTTCAGCCACTGACAGACACCTCCAACTTGGCCAACTTAACAGCATTGACAGGGGCGGCGTTTTCAGTAACGACTCAACAGAACTTTCTGGAGCAAATAAAAACTTCTTAGTGGTTGGGTAACGTGATAATAACAATAATTTGTAAGAACATTATTTTCGTCATGTTTAACTGGTTCCAATTTGTTAGGAATGTACTGCAATATTTGGAGGTACAGTATGTCTGTGGGAGTTTTGCCCATCAACCAGTGATGCAGGCAGTCTCTTTCTGGTTCATCCCATTGTGTGTTTTGCCATGTCATCCAAGACTTGGTGACTTCATGGTTGATGCTTTGTCCATTGAGTCATGTTGAAAGAGAAAATTGCCTCTCCTAGACAGGTTTTTACACACTTCTGCACAGTGGCGATTGCTCGAAGACTGCAAGGGAAGCTCAGCTTGCCCTAAAATGTCTTTAAAAAATTGGTGAAATATGTACTGCAGCCGTCGCTGGTTCTGCACAATGTCTTTTAAAATTATAATAGAGTGGTGTCTTGGTTAATGTCGTTAATATGTTCCAGAAGGTCCGACTCAAAGCAAAACAGACTATCAAAAACTCTTTTTCTCATACAGAATAAGGTAAATCCAATGTATCAGTTTCAAATTCCCAAAAATGTAAACACAAAACACACACACCATAGTTTTACATCCATAACATGATGAAAAATAAAATAACTCATCATTTGTTTGGACGTTAAACAAGCGGGTGAGCACAAGCCTAGGCAAAATGTTAGCAAAAATTTTGGTTGTTAACCAAAAAACACGCTAACCGGGGCAGATCTTAACCAAGGCATCACTGTATATGTATGAGAACTTTTCATGATCATACATATTTTACTAACTTTTGTATTGTCAGTTTGTGGGAAAAAATTGTTTTTACTCTATTAATTATAATTACTAGGAGTGCAATGCACTTTGCACGTTTGATATGATGAAGTGGAAAGACATTTTGAAAAAAAAAACATTCTGTGTGGAATTGGTAAGTTTATTATTTCATGTCTGCAGGGCTCTAATAATGTTAAAAAGTGTATTTAGAAAGTCATAAAGAACACAAAAGTTGATTTCAACTTCACAAAAAAAGCACAAACGAGGATGGCCAAAATGAGAATACTTTCATTCAGAGCATGTCCGAGGCTGAGTGACCTTAGTTGATCTTTATGAAATGTGTAATATGTCAAAAACAAAAGCAGCACAAACCTTGATTTCAACTCCACAAAACAGCACAAACGAGGACTGACAAAATTAGACTATTTTGGTTTCATTCGGATCATTTTGGGGGGCTGAGTGACCTTTTGTTGACCTTTAAGAAATGTGTATTATCCCAAAAACAAAAGTAGCACAAACGTTGATTTTGAAATGCACAAAACAGCACAAACGAGGATGGACAAAATGAGATAATTTGGTTTTTTTTCGGAGCATCTCGGGGGACTGATTATGTAACAGCCCAAAACTCTAATCATTACCATATCAAAAACAAAAGCAGCACAAACATTAATTTCAACTGCACATAACATCACAAACGCAGCACAAACAAATATTAATATTTTGTTTTCATCTGGCGTAAATGTCAGGGTGGATTAACTTTATTTGCCCTATAAATTAAACTGTAGTAACTCAAAAAAAAAAGCACAAACGTTCATTTTAATTGCACAAACACAGCACAAACAAATGAGACTGTTTGACTATTTGAGTTTTGCGTGGGTTGAGGGGTCAACTTCATTCAGGCACAGGTTTTCTATGCTCCAACTAGGGTAATATTAAATTTATTACCATTGAAACCGCATAAATTAATTCATCACAGTTAACTGCCATGATTGATTGATTTGCAGTATATCACTTTTTTTTTTTTTTTCTATGGACAATGGTTATGAAATCTTTTGGCAAGTCATAGTTGAGAATTATTTTTAGAATTTCCCTGGACTCTCGTGTGAGAACGTACAGCAGTTTTTGGACCTGTACGGATCATTAGCACATTTCAGCATTCCTTTTAACCACCCCAAATAGTCCAGGTTTGTGGCTATGGCAAACCAAGCCGGTCATACCACATGTTGTTATGGTGATTGGACCCACTGTGATTTTTTCTTGGCTTTTTGCAATCTCACTAATCTTTCTTCAACTTTTCACTCATTTGTTTGGGCATGTGCCTTCCTTTTAGATCCACCATGTCGGCTATCCTTCCACGGACGCAATTATTTCAAAGCTCTGTCGAAAATCTTCTTCTGCACATACGCCCAGAGAGTAATCCGTCAACTGCTAATAGCTTGAATACAAACAAGTACAATTGTTCCACCAGACAGCACATAGCCTGCCTATCAAATGATGCTTTTGCAGACCCAGCTCTAAGTACTCTTCTTGGGTAAAGTTTGGGTTGTGGTTGGGTTTTTTACGAGTGTAATTTTGTTGGAAACATGACTAGTGTATCTTGTGTGAGTGATTCAGTTTACAGTTGTTGGGTCATAAAATACCAAAACTACTTACTCCTGAACTTACTCCTGTTCTTTGTTTAGGGCTTCTGTATAATTTGTAATTCAAAGCGACTTTGGATAATACGCAGTACCTGCAGAATCCCAGCAACAGTTGATTCATGCGGAGCAACCTAAATGACTAGAGGGAAAGTAAAACTGTTTGAAATCAGTGGGTTATACAACCAGGTAAGATGATAACAGAAGCGCTTTGCAATATTGCAGCTGAGTGATTTAAGCACAGTCTCCATATATCAAAAGATTAAATGAACATTGATTTTGGGGTGGAAAAAAGCTCCGTCTCAGTTTATGGGGAGATAGAACACATTTCCAAACAGGACGTGACTTCCAAAAAGCAACAATCATTGCTTCCATCCATCCATTCATTTTCTTCCGCTTATCCGAGGTCGGGTCACGGGGCCCCACCTCCAGGCCTTGCTCCGGGGGGGGGGGCACGGTGACCCGCGTCCGGGCGAGGGAAAAAAAAGTCCATTGTTATTGTCCATCATCGGGGTCTATTGAGCCACTCTTTGTCTGGTCCCTCCCCGTGACCTGTTTGTCATGGGTGACCCTAGCAGGGGCATGACTGCCCCCGACAACTTAGCTCCTAGGATCATTGGGACACGCAAACTCCTCCACCACCTTAAGGTGCTGGCTCAGGGAGGAGAATCATTGCTTCCATGGTCCAAAATAGTTTTGTCACCAGAACAACCCCTTGACCTGGATATTAAAGCATGTTCTTAAACTTACCTGACCAGCAGATTGTTTTGAGCAAGACATTGTAAATATAAAACATTTTTGAAATAATATTCATAAATGAGAGTTATATGTTAAGTGTTGCACAACTCTGATTGTGCAGTGAGTGTCGCCTGTAGGCCCCTATGAGAAGTTTTTAGTCTGACAATGCACTACTAGACTGTATAATATCTATCAACAGATCCCAAGAAAACCATGCACTGCAAAAGGACCATGGTTTTTACTGCTTTTGTGTTTGTGATAATAGAAGGTCAAGAAGCATTTGGCTTGAAAATACGGAAGGAAGGAATTTTCAAAAATGATACACAGGAAAACACGAGACAATGACCAACTGCCGTTTTTGTGTTGTTGGAATCTTATTGTATGTTGCATTTTCTTTTCTTTCTTTTCTGCTCTCTCTGTTTTTAATGGGTGTTTTTAAAAAATAATGTCAACAGCCTCCTGTTGACAAGTGTTGCAAATTAGCACATGTGCTATAAGCCTCAAACAATGCATCTGGTTGGTGCAACGTAATTGTGATGTCCACATTATGTAAACAACAGAGACAAGACTGCAAAGCATTATACATGTTGTATAAACATCTTTACACAGTGATATGTTTATGGTCACTGCCAAACATTAATCCTCAATGTGATCCCACAAATCAAACAGGCTATAAAAACACTTCACAGCCCGCTCATTAATAATCCGATTTAGTGCAAAAAAAAACCTGTTTAAAACCTGTTTATGACCTTAAGTATGGTTTTTAACAATGTTAGAGCCTTCCAGACATGGAGTAACACCCCTATTTGCACTCGTATTACATAATATAGTATACAAAATAAGACATAATACAGGAGGCAGGTACAAACAGGAATGGTTGGCTTTTTAGTGGTGTCAAATGACAATACAATGGAGTGGGTCCTCGTTTGGATGGTATCACCGTTGTTGGCATCCCATTCAGATGTCATGATGGTCATGGACCCATCTAAAATCAAGGTGGATGCGCATTGTTTTCTTCGAGGTTAAATGACTGAGTCTTCAGGAGCTGTCCTATCTAGTTTGACTGGTGCGTCTTCTATCAAGTCTTTGAGCATGAACTAGACTAGATGTGTCCTATCTAGTCTGACTGGTGTGTGTCTAGTCTTTAAAGCATGAACTGATGACCACCGCTTGGACGAGAAGCAAAACGTCTTTTAGGACAACCAACAGAACAATCGACTGAATGCCTCGATTGAATGATCTGGAAGAACGAGAACAATCTAGTATGTTAACCTTTTGGCACAAACTAACGCTGACAGTTGTACCTTCATGAGATTCACTACAAGCACAAATTGGCTATTGGGACACAATTTCCCATGATCCTCTACTGTATTCCAAGCCTCTGTGATCTTAAGTGACTTCAACCAGCTGCTGCCTGTAATTGATTTATTTAGCTTTGTTAATGGGTTGAACTGGTAAGTGTTGTCCCGTGTCTTTAATGTGGCGATCCCTTCAAAGTCGTAGACTTTAAAAAGAGCACCGAATTGTCACGCTCATAAGAAGTTTTTTTTTAATCTCCAATCTGAGCTAAGCCCTGGATCTTCTGCAATCCTAAATCCGTCCCTGGCTCAGGAGTCGTCATGGTAACTCAAAGCCTACTTACATTGGTACGCCCCGCAGCCGAGACGGGCGGGGTGAGCAGTGGCAAATTTGCATGAGACGGGGCACCCCCCAAAAGGGGCCTTTCTTTCTTTCTTTATACATCAGTTGTGGTAATGGCTCAGTTTTATATCCTAGAGAGATGTCTTGGGTTGGTTAACTAATCACAATATCCTTGATTTATGTGCCCATCAAAGACCGCCAGGGTTAATTGAGATGTCGGCTTTCCCATTTGCGACGTCTTCTTTATTGCCCCCCGGCGTGCAGGGGGAAAGTCCGCATTGTCAGTGCAAGCCTTGAACTTTCAGACAACGTGAAAGCAATGAAGGCTGGGCCTAGCGATGGGCTAAAAACTGTTTAAAGGAAAAAAGACAGACAAAAATGAAAGAATGAAGGAAAGTTAGTTATGACAGTTTGGGAAACGGATGAGAGGATGGATGCCATTAGGTCTTGTCTGCACCCGGTTTGAAAAGATTCTCCTTTGAGCGCGTTAGGCCGTACATTCCACCAAGATGATCATGGGAGTTCAGCTTAACCTCAGCCAAATAGTCAACTTAACAGCAAAAACATCAGTCTTCATTTCTGTGAGTGACGCAAATGGAACGATTTACACCCCCGGAATTCCTTCAGAACTACCCGTTTCGAAAGTCCGGTTTTATCCATCATCCGGGCGGAATGCCGAGGGTACACAGTCGGTGCTCTGCCTCTCTATTGTTTTCTCCGTAATCCTCATTCCTGGTCCCAACAAACACATTTCAAGTCAAAACGCCACTGACGCTGAATAAATGGCATCTTTGACGTCAAGTATTCTGGGCTTGAAGAGGCGGCCTTTTCCAGGTCTGACTTACACTGGGCTAACCAATGGGAGGGCAGCTGCTTCTTCTTCTTTGGTTTTACGGCGGTTGGCGTCCATTACTTTGGTGCATTACCACTTCAGGGGAGGGCAGCTTGTATGACGGTGCAGTACATTCAAAACTCTGGGAGGCACTTTGGATTTTCATTTATATTTTGGATATTTTTGGTGAAATGGGGCGGAAATAGCTTCGAAGTCCAATTGGTGTTACGAACCTTTCAACCATGACTGAGGGAGTGCACGTGGCATGAATGGACACACCCACCAGGTCCCCCTGGGTTACATATATATCCAATATTTGTATGAGGGTACGGTACCTTGATCCCACAACAATTCCAAAATCTTGGCCTTTGTGGTGGAAGCTTGGTTGGCTTACCTGACCTCGTAAACGGACATGGAGGCGTCCCAGGCAGGGGATGTTTCCGGTCGTTATAGCAAAGATTTGAGGGATGTTTCCATCGTTTTCAGGGAGGAAGAAGCATTTGGAGATGAAACAGGCCGTTTCTTCATGGAGACGTGGAGATTAAGAGTGGTCGGCTTCAAAGTGTGAATTACCTTGGAGTTGTTTATCCTTCAATTATCGTTTTGCATCAGCTTCTTAATGAATGATGATGGTCCTTATGGCCTTTAGAGTGTGCTTTTTGTGCCACCTTGGTGTTTTCTATGAGCTCAGTAGTGTTTGTCACCTCATGTCTATGCTTTTCTTTTAATCACTGCTGCAAAATAAGACGGAAAGGAGCCAAAGGAAGTTGCAAGAGCCAGCATTTTGATAGAGACGGCGAGAAACACTATTGCATTCAAGAAATGACCCAGTGTTTGTGTTGATCTGCCTCCAAAGTCCTAAAAACCTGAAAAACTGCGCCTTGCAGAGATGAGTTTTTTTACACTTACTTGCTATTCTTGCTATTATTTTAGAATGAAATGAAAAATCTTTTTCATTGCTTGAGTTTTTTTATGTGTTGCTTTGCATTCATTTGGGTAAATGTTTCAGTTTACTTTATAGCTGCAATGTTTAATAGCAAATGGGATGTGTACATGAAGTGCGGAAATAATGAACTCAGTGTAAATGCACGGGATTGCTTTTGATTAATTATGTCTAATTGTCTTTATTGCCATGTTGAATTTAATTGTGAATTTTTTACTGTTGACTTATTATTCATTTCATTGTTATTTTAGCACGGTTGCTGTTGTGTTATTTGGTATGAGCTGCCCCACATACAGTTCATTTAAAAAGAGTAGCTTTGAATAAAAAAAATAAATAAAAATAAATAAAAATAAATAAAAAAAATACAAGTTAAAGGCATTTAATTGCTTTTGTCTATAAAATAAAATTTAAACCAAACTAATAGATACATAATTATATGAATATAATAATATCACTCTTTGAATAAATGTAGAGTACCTTTTGAATATATCATTGGTCCTGCTTTTCGTTTGCCCTTTGCTGACTAGTTTTGGAGAGACCAGTTTAATGTTGGTCAAAATTGAAGCATGAAGCGCTGAAAATCAGACGTTCATCTGCTCATCTCAATGGTCTTTTTTGCTCCAATTTGTTGACAAAGCAACTCTAACAGCTGCTCTCCAGCACGACAAGCGTGTCGTCCTCATCCTGTCACGTGACTGCTAAGCTCGTCGTGGGCAACGTCATAACAAAAGCGTTGCTTTCTTTCACGGTCAAAGGACACAGCAATGCAGATGAAGTAGCGAGAGATGGAAGCCCACCGGAATAGCACCGGCAGGTACACGGGAAGAAAAAAAGACAATAAGAACGACATCCAAGTTGCCACAGAGCAGAGTAATCAAACACGATTCAATATATGCGATGAGGCTATGGAGCATTATACATGTTATACAAACATCTTTTCACAGCAAGATGTTTGCTGTGGGAGGCTGGGGCGACAGTGGATGTTCGTCCTTGATGTGCAATGCAATAAAACAGACTATCTAGACCCCTTTCGGCTCATTAGGAAGCCCATTTAAAACAATAATTGAAGAATAAGCAAATCCAGAGTAATTTAAAATTACTATTCTGTGTTTTGAGCAAGACCCGTTTTTTTATCTCCCTGTGTTAAAACATTTTTAAGAAAAGTTTATAAATCTTATCAGTGACCCTTTAACGCCACAGACCCATTAATGCTAGGAGTGGTGGCAAGTTCTATTCTCTATGTGTTTGTGACACATTGAGGTTTGTCACGACCATCCAAGTCAACTCTGGCACTGACTGGCATACTGTCAAATTGTACCCAACCTTCATTAGACTCTCACCCCTACCCTCTTACCAAATAAGACCAATCAGTAAAAAATATAATTGCAGCCCCCGTTCTAGTTCTGCTGACCGCCAGAGAGCAGATAACAGCTGTATGATGTCGGTGCATAAAAGTGAGCCACATTTTACCATTGGTAATGGTAGCAGTGTCGTATCAATAAAAATAGTCATTAGTTAGTTTGCTCTCTACTGGAAAACATACTGACATTTGTAACTCCCAACAGTTAAACCTCTTGTACTTTGATGTGCATTGACCCAACCAATTTAAGCAGTCTTCTCCAGACTGGTCTGTCCTGGGCAAGATGTCAGTCCTTCTTCCAGGGACACGTTGCAGGCTGTCAAATTCTGAGCCATGGTGTCACGGACGTCTCCAGCTGGCTTGGCTGGGGTCCAAATCCTGGTTGGTTCAGGTTGGATGATCTGGGGGTAAGTGAGTGAAATGATCAAACTGGCCCACTTTTTGCATTTCTGCAAGTCAAGGTGAAGGGAGTTGATGTGTCCACTCTCGACTATGTTGGTGACATGGTGGGATCATTTTACTCCCCGAGGGCTCGGATGTCAAACCCGTCGAGCCTGGTTGTGTTCGTGGGGCCAGGTTTCTGAGGCTTTGTATACGCAGAGCTTAGTTCTCTAAACACATCTTGGTGTCGCCACAAGGGTCTCCGGAGGGACTGCAGGATGGAGGCTGTAAGGGCTCTGACTCTGTCTACCTGTGGTGTAAGGTCACCAGTTTTGGATATTTTTTATTTCATGTCTTTACGCGCCGGTCGTGGTCGTCGAGGGTTTGACAGACGTTGACCTTCTACAGCAGTGGTGCTATGCAACGAGGACCCCTGTGAAGTTTTGTCAGGGGCCCCGACACACTCAACAATGGCCTGTTTGTATAACTGTTTGTAATTGATTTGTTTCTCTTGAGCGATTCAACGTGTTCTCTTTTAATAGTTGGTTGCAAACTAATTATGTTTGTAAATGTTGCAAATAAGTGCAAGGGGGTCCGCATCCTTTTCATTGCACTGGTATACATGGGTCCTGTTTGCCCATCTAAAGTCTTTTATCGTATGACATTGCCAACCACTGGTGTTGTCAGTCGTCAAATACGCCAGTGATTCTCTAATGTTTTGTCTGTGTGTGTGTGTACTGATACTAATGTCCAATCAATGTGTGAAAATTCAACTAAAACGAAAATGTCGACCCAATAGTACAGTAGCAGTAAACGTTCAATTGAACGCTCTTGTAAAAAATTGCACTAAGACTGCAAGGGAAGCTCAGCTTCCGCTAACATCCGCCCATCGGATGCTCGGCTTCTGCACGGTGACTGGATCATCTGCCTGAGACGGAATGCTCTTTTGATTGACAGCGAAATGATAAATCAGCGACCTTGAAGTCTAAACCTCCACCGGCGCATTTTCCAAGTTTTACATTCCGTTGTTCTGGACTGATCGAGAGACTTTACCGATCCTCAGCGACTTTGTCTTTGTTGAAAACGACGAGGAACAGAGTTTACATATAAATAAATGAACACATTTATGATGTACGCCGGAAGAAAATGAGCTTCCCCTCCTTGACTGACCAGCATCTGCCACTGTTTTAGAGTCTGTTGGGTCTCCAGGCAAAAAGTCAAAGTGGGCCTCTTTGCATAGTAAAACCGCTCCAGACTTTCAAAGTTGGTCCCCGGCAGTTGCCTGCCTTGCCTGGTGGCAAGCAGCACCCCTGGCTAAAAATCATCTCCAGCATGGGCTGAATTGAGACACGCATATGTTTTGCTTTTTTGATTGCTCTAAGACTGCAAGGGAAGCTCAGCTTCCCCCCAGAAGCCCTAAAGGAGTGGTGAAGTATGTATTGCTCTGTGTACATTCCATGCACTAAATGTACGCGAGAATACCTACTTTTGTTCAAAATCAGCTTCTTATCACAAGTAACTGACACGACTACCGTATCATTCATCCCTGCGGTATTTTATTTTTAAACATTTTTTTACACAATCAGACACTGAGCATCTACTGACTTCGATTGGGAAGATTAGAGTGGGTTGTTCCTCTGTGCCAAATTGGGCTGCCATCGGATAAATGCTCGGCTCAGCATCTTTGGGGGTGTATGAGGCAGCGGGCTTGCTAGACGCTCGACTCCTGCATAATGATTGGATGATCTGTCTGAGGCGGAATCCCCTTTTTGATTGACAGTGAAATGAGCAAATCAATGATCTTAAGGTATAAACCCCCACCGGAGGGTTTTCCAAATTTTACATTGCATTGTTCTGAACTGATCAGGAGACTTTACCAATCCCCAGCCACTTTGTTTTTTGTTAACGGCGATTGGGAACAGAGGGCAGAAGTTATAAATAAATAAACAACCAAACACTTTTGTGATGTAGGCCGGAAAGAAATGAGCTACCCCTCCTTGAATGGCCAACAGCCGCCACTGGTTTCCATGTTTTGTGTCATTTCGTGCAAGAATTAGTTTCTTTAGTGCATGCGAACATACAGAGTGTTGCATTTGAGGTAACCGAGGAACTGTTCCTCCATTGCCGTGCCGAAGTCATCAGCTGGTGGTGCACTGAAAGTAAGAAACACCTTTGGAAGTGAGTATGGAGGGCCGATTTGTGGCTTTTTCCGCATGAGAAAACTCGCTCTGAAGCTTGTTAACCTCAATAAAAGATTCCGGTCTGTATTCCCGTCTGTAATTCGCTTCTCCTACACATTCAGTTTCCTTGTGGAAGTTTTCTTTTGGGGAGGTGTGAATTGCTGCCCTGCAGTCGGAAGATTTAGTTCATTGAGTTTTCGGAATGCGTCGCTGAGGTAGGCAAATTTCATGGGAGTTGTTTTTCAAAAGTCCGGTTGATTTCCTGCTTCCTTCAGGAAGATTCTGCTTTCATCCCACAGTTCAAAGATCCTGGACGAATCCTTACCGTATCATGGCTAAAAGCTCAGGCGCGCTTGGTGAGCGCCTGCAGCCCTGCCCTTTCACCTGCAGACTGTCCTCCCCTTTCATATCCGCCTCTTTCAAGTCGGCGTTGATGATACTGAACAGCCAACAGACGGAAAAGAAACTCTCACCTCAGACGATTAAGCCGTCCTTGTTGGTCGGTCGGTCATTTCATCCACCGGCTGGACCAAACGGCCGCCCCGTATCTTGTCATTAACCTGCTCCTTGATGTTTCTTGGGACGTGTCGTAAATACGCCTTGCACAAATTGTGCTTGACAGAGGTTTTTAATTTCCTGGCTGTTCCTCCATCAGTCATGATAGATAGCACGTGCACCATTCCTCAGTGACGGCCTTTTACACTTAGCAACTCTGTTCGCCACTTTACATGACGGCAGTGGAGCAATTGATGGCTGCGTTGGTAAAGGTGCATCGCCGTGCCTGACAGCTGACAAGTTTCATTTTGCAGAACTCAACGGGCTACGGCGTGAGCGCAGGATGTAGTTTTTAAAGATGGAGTTTTAACTTTTTCGGCTTCATGAAACACACACTGCGGTTTCACTTTCTTGCCTACCAAAGCTGAAGGCAAGATCTAACTCGTCGTACTTTCTTGTCTTTGGTTTTGATGGGATATCTTATGAAGCTTTACATTTTCCATATTATTCATCATGCTTGGCTTGCTCCGCTGAATAGTGATTTTCCCCCCATTTTTTTCTTTTACTGTAGTGTTCAAAATAATAGCAGTCTGTGACTAACCAGTAAAGTACTGTTATTAGTATATTTTTATTGTAAGTTACCAGTAGGTGCAGTAGATTCTCAGAAAACAAACAATGATGTGCACGCTCTTAAGGATGTGCAATCGGGCAGTTCGTTTTAAAGGGGTGTGTTAAAAAAAACAACAGTGTCTGCCATTGAATTTACAAGCTCAAAACTATTTTGCACAAACGTTTTTGTTTCTAGGATTTGGCAATCCTGGGAATGACTAAACCAATATTTAGTTTTTTATAAGTGCTTCACATCTGTGTGGCGTGGACTCTACCAACGTGTGGCACCTTTCAGCTGTTATTCCACTCCAAGATTCTTTAACAACATTCCGCAATTCATGAACATTTCTTGGTTTTGCCTCACAAACCGCATTTTTGATGTCAGCCCACAAGTTCTCTTTTGGATTAAGGTCCGGGGTCTGGGCTGGCCCCTCCATAACATTCATTTTGTTGGTTTGGAGCCAAGATGTTGCTGGTTTACTAGTCTGTTTGGCATTGTGTTGTTGAAACACCCATTTCAAGGGCATGACCTCTTCAAGTATTTTGACATATGCAAACTGATCCATGATCCCTGCTATGGGATAAATATTAGGAGAAACATGCCCATATCATGATGTTTCACTGTGCACTGTGGCTTGAATTTAGAATTTGGGGGTCGTCTCACAAACTGCCTCTGGCCCTTGGACCCAAAAGAAAAAACGGTTTGACTCTCATCAGGCCACAAAATGTTCCTCCATTTCTCCTTAGGCCAGTTAATGTACTCTTTGGCAAATTGTAACCTCTTCTGCACATGTCTTTTTTTTAACAGAGGGACTTTGCAGGGAATTTGTGTAAGTAGATTAGCTTTACACACACGTCTTCTCGCTGTTACAGTACTTACAGGTAACTCCAGACTGTCTTTGATCATCCTGAAGCTGATCTTTGGCTGAGCCTTTGCCATTCTGGTTATTCTCCAATTCATTTTGAAAGTTGTCGTCCATATTCTGCCACTTTCTCTGGTTTTGCTCTCTATTTTAAGGCATTGGAGATCATTGTAGCAGAACAACAGCCAAAATACTTTTGCACCTCTTCATAAGTTTTCCCCCGTCCAATCAACTTTTTAATCAACGTACGCTGTTCTTCTGAACAATGTGTTGAACGACCCATTTTTTTTCAGGCTTTCAGAGAGAAATGATGTTCAACAAGCGCTGCTTTTATCCTTAAATAGGGGCCACCTGATTCACGCCTGTTTTGTCACTACATTGATCACTGATCACTGATTGAACGCCACACTGCTATTGTTTGCCACACCGCTTTCAACTAACTGCCCAATTGCACAGCCTTAAGAGCGTGCATATCATGCTTGCTGGGTCTTGTTTGTTTTCGGAGAATCTACTGCACCTGCTGGTAACTTGTTTGCCATGTAGCAACAAATATATACTAGTAAAAGTCATTCATCGGGTTAGTCACATTGGACCTCTATTGTTTGGAACACTAATTGAATTGGATAGATCACGTTTATCAGCCCGAGATTTGACTCGAGATGAGTTTTCATCATAATAATTATATTAATGACATATAATCAGTGGCCGCAGGTGTATTTGGTACCCGGGCCTTCAGTGGGGACTTAAGCGACCCGGTCCACCTCTTAACGCCACCACTAGGCCTATAACGTCGCAATCAGACAAAGCAACCATAGCATGTGCTGCAGATGACAGCTGTGTTGTGTGTGTCCAGAGGGAGATCATGCAAACAGAATTCTGATAGTAGTATGACATCCAGTGCATCTAAAAAACTGCCATGGTTTCATTTCACATTTTTTTATCTGTGCAGACTTCATCAAATCAAGCTGGAGGCTGTCCTTCAGTTTGCATTGTAAGGTAATGTGTTCTTTAGGATTAAGGGCTTATGAAAACAGGAGTTATCAGTGACGACCGATTGACTTGCACGGGAAGATATTACGGGACTTATGATTGAAAGATATCCATTTGTATGCTGATGCAAGCCATTCGGGGAAATGAATATTGGGTAAGACTCTTGAATTGGTTTAAAATTGGGTCTTCCAAGTGGGTGTATAACTACCACGACTGGCAACGTATCATTTTTGTGGATCAGCGATAGGAGCTCGTCTGAAAAGAGCTTGTGTAAAATTCTATTTGAGCTGGTTCCCTTGGGATTCTCCCAAATGGTCTACAAAACTCAACACTTTCCACAAACTTTGGGCACCCCACGCGGCAAGCCTACCTTGAGCGAAACGATACCTCCGTAGTCATCGTTGTGTATAGCTTTCATAACGTGAGGCCAGCAGGTCATTCTCAAATAAAGAGCTCATTGTTGCGGGGACTATCCCAGCTAAAAGCGGGCTGGACTAGTCGCCAGTTGATAGCAGGGCTATAAAATAAAATGCAATAGTTTCAAATGTTTCTTTTTAGAAAAGTGCCTGTTTGACAAAGATTCGGGTTTCACTGATCGTAGGTGTTCGGCAAAGACTGTAGTTTTTTTGTTTTTCTTATTCCCGGTTACTCAATGAAAACTTTTGTTTCACTGACTCATGGGTGTTCGACAAAGACTTGGGTTGAGTCACCCGTTACTTGACAATGACAAAGGTGTCATTGTCTCAGGTTCTTGACGAAGCCTTGAATTTTATGGACTCATGGGTGCGCTACAAGAACTCGGGTTCTACTGACTTGTGGCTGTGTGATGAAAACTCGAGTTTCACGGATTCACGGGTTGACAAAATCTGGAATTTTGGAATGTTTGTCACAGACTCAGGTTTCACTAACTCACGGTTACTCGACAAAAACTCAAGTTGACTCACAGGTTCCTGACTAAGTTTCCCTGACTCATGGGTGCTTGATGAGGATTCCACTGACTCAGATTCACGGACGCCCAATGGAGATTTAAACTTGACTAACTCAGACTCAGGTTTTGTCGCGTCACGGTTACTCGAAAAATACTTGAGTTTCATAGACTCACAGTTCTTGACAAAGACTGGACTTTCACTGACTCCCAGGTTTTTGACAAAACTCAATTTTTAGTGATTGACGGGTGCTCAACAAGGGCTCGAGTTTCTCTGACTCGTGATTTCGTGCAAACTTGTGTTTACTGCCTCGGGGATGTTCAACAAAGATTCCAGGCGCTTTGACTCATGGGTGCAACTTGCTGCGCATGTGCGGATTTCTGAGACTCGAGTGAATGGAGTACCCAATTCACTTGATCTATCCACTTGTCTTTTTTTCTGTTTATGTATTTCACCGGAAAGTGCTCCCAAAGAGGAGACCGTAAAGACGGGTGAGGGTTTTCAAGCTCTGGCTTCTCCTTGGCAATGCCCCCGCTTATGAATTCCACTATCCAAAAGCTGGGCTGCAGTGTGTTTGTTTACAGAGTAAAGGTGTGACAATATAGGGAGGCGGTTTTGATGTAAGATGATGATGTAAGGGAAATCTCTGGAAGCGACGTGACAGCTAAAGGTTACGTCAACAAGACACAACCATGGGAACAAAGAAGGAACAGAAGCAATAACGGCGTGAGATGATGGGGGACAGCTGGAATATTGAGTGAGCGACGTCCAAAACGGCGGGATTGTGCAATAAGATATCTACTGTACTGTGTGCACACGGAAACTTGTTGGAACACTCACGCTCAGTCAGTAGGGAATTTGAACACACCCAAAGTGGCAAAAAAATCCATAAACAGGGCGCTTGGTTATTAAAGCAGCAGGCTTCTAAGGGAGAGAAAAAAAGTAGCAGCTTGTGTTCGGAAAAATACGGGAATAATGAAAAGTGTGCATGGTAGCCCGGCGCCCCCCCCCTGTCATAATGCCAGGCCCCCCCAGTTATAAAACCACCGATCTATTGTTTCATGTTTGAATATGGCCTATTATTAGTCAAAACGTATGCATATTTTACTTTTTTTTACCCTTCTAAGTACGGGCAATAACATTATTATTGCCCTCTCCATGTGATGTAACACCCCTATGGCCCAGAACAAAGACCCAATATTCCCGTTGCTATCCTGCACTGGTCACCAGTGTTAGTGCTCTTACTGTAGTCTTGGTGAGACACACAAGCACCAGGTCTGATTTGATATAGCAGGTTTGAATGATCTCACAAAAGGCTCAAAAATCCCTAACATGGACTATTGATGTATCATTAACCCACACAAAGCTTAAACTCCAAACCCATGATATCCCATTAACACAAATAATATTTATGCGTTTTGACTTATTTCCCTTTATTATACCTGCTATACTGGACAATATGAGTGGAAAGGTGACTATAGGGGTGTTATTCCATGTTTAGAGGGCTCTAATAATGTTAAAAAAACATACATAGAGGGTCATAAACAGTTTTTTTTTATGCTTTAAGAAAATATTCCATTTATAAATACAGAATCCTAAATAAGTCCAGAAAAAAATTAACCACAAGGGATTGTAGAAAGAGTGCGTTTTAGCGCTGCTTTGTGATTCCAAGTGATTCTTCCCCGAGGTGCGATCTTAAATTGGAGCTGCTGAAGGATGATGCCGCTCCCTTTACCGTCATTGCGCAATCCACGTTTGCAACCCGAATCCAAAATTCCAGACTACGGATTCACGTGCAATATCGGCACGGAACACGGTCAATTAGGGGGGTTTAAACCGCGCCCCAAGTAAGGCCCAAACACCATGCATGACTCATAAGGAGAACTTGCACTCCCGCGTCTCACTTGACACCGTAAAGCCTTGGAACCCATCCCTCCATGGGTCTGAGGCTTGCGATGGGGTTTTTCACCTATCTGAAACCCCAAAGAAGGATTCTGTGCGCTGGCGTCGTCCCCATGGCAACCACCACCTGACATTTTGTCGCATAAACCGCTCTTGCCAATCGAGAGCAAGTAATTGCCGTGCTATTCGCATATCACGGGGGAAGCGCCCTCACAGTCCGATAACGATCAGCTCCGCCCCGTCGGTGTTTGTTTGCAGATTCCCAAAAGCATGTTTGCAGTGGTGAGTGACCGCAGCAGCGGGTGCTGTTTTATGTCCTTAATTTCTCCAATCAAAGGCTTTTTATCTGTTGTGTTCAGAGCTGCCACCTTTTCCAAGATCCACGGGCTTGCGTGCAGTTCGTGTGTTCCCTCGCCTTTGATTTCCTTGCTGCACAAACATTTGAAGCGTAAAATGAATGAAAAAGATTGATTCATTAAGAAAGGGGCGGATTAAGAGTCCCGAGACACGAGGCCTGCGGGGTTTGTTTGTTTTGAAAGCTGGCTTATGTCATCATTTCACAAAGAGACTGTTGAAGAAGTCTGTTCTTACCCAAACCTGGACAGTAATCCTTCAGTTCTTGCAGCCGCTCGTTTCCCACAAAGTAGGGTTCCTGTAAATGGAGTATTTTCATAAATGAGCATAAAAAACCTGTTTCTGACCTTCTGAGTAAGGTTTGTAACTTTATCGGTGCTATATCATGATGCTTCACTGTCTTCTCTGTGTACCGTGGCTTGAATTCAGGGTTTGGGCGTCTTCTCGCAAACTGTCTGCAGCCCTTGGACCCAAAAAGAACAATTTTACTCTCATCAGGCCACAAAATGTTCCTCTAGTTCTCTTTTGGCCAGAACCTCTTCTGCACATGCCTTTTTGTTAACAGAAGGACTTTGTGTGTGATTCATGCAAATAGATTAGCTTCACACAGACATCTGTCACAGTACTTACAGGTAACTCCAGACTGTCTTTGATCATCCTAGAGTTCTTTGATCCATTTTGATGGTTATCTTCCATTTTCTGCCACGTGTCTCTGATTTTGCTCTCCATTTTAAGGCATTGGAGATCAAAATTTGTTTGCACCTCTTCATACGTTTTCCCTCTCCAATCGCCTTTTTAATCAAAGTATGCTGTTCTTCTGAACAACGTCTTGAATGACCCGTTTTCCTCAGGCTTTCAAAGAGAAGTGCATGTTCATCAAGTTCTGCTTTCATCCTGAAGTAGGGGCCTGTTTTTTCACTACACTGATCACTGACTGAATGCCACATTGCTATTTTATTATCTTTCTGGTGTTGCTTGGCCATATACCAGAACCATCTAAGGGTGGGTTGAGCAGCATCTGCATATTATCGTCTATTGTCTTGCTGGGTTTTTGGGCAGATATGAGGATGTGGTCACAGGTATTTCACGTCTCCGGGGTCATACTTTCTGCTTATCAAGAGTGTTGCTGATGTTTTCCAGATGAGTCCAGGCCCAACATCTTTTGTGTCAGCTTTTGTGAATCACGTCAGCGTCGTCAGGTTGTTTTTCCACAAACATAAGCTGGGAGGGATGTGCTCATAAGCGACAGGGATGCTAATGAGAAAGGGCAGAAACAATTTAGTCTGGGAAGGAAAACGGTACACAAACATGTTTGGGACCTCATGAATACAAACAGCATGTATTATGTACAAGTGTCTTTCTCCAGCGAGGTAATGTCCAGTTCGTGACAAATGTGCCTAAAATGTGCACATGTATATTTATGCATATATCCCCCTGCAATACAAAGAACAGCCAGTGGGAATTGTCGAAGGGCAATGGATTTTCCAACCTGTGATTGTTCCTGTTCATCTGGGTCATTGATTTTTTTTGCCACCCATTCAGTTCATGCATAAAGACTAGATAGGATAGCTGAAGTCTGAGGAGGTGGTGCACGAGCCAAAACATTTCAAAGTCCCCTAAGGTAGCGGAACGCCCAAACAAGGACAGTTTAGCTCTTTTGTGGTGCAAAAACACGTAAACAGTGGTCATAAACTTCTGGCATGCGGGGTTCCGCAAGGCTCAATTTTAGGGGTTTTCTGCTTTTACCCCCTCGGCTTTTATTCTAAGAAGGCGTGGTACATCATTCTATTGTTATTAGGGCTGCCAAAGTTAGCAGACATGTCCTTCATTGCCATTTTTTTATTTGTATGTTTTGGACGTGCAATAAACTTGCGCATGTCCCGTTTGACCCTCGGCCCACACATAATCGCAGCGGTGCGCCACTAGAAGCCTGAGCAAATACTAAATACTCCAGCCCTCATGGGCATTCCATTCAGGTCCAGCAATGGCAGGTGGCTGCCACGTTTATTAAATGAATCTTTTAGGAGAGGATAATAGGACAGGGTTGTACGTGAGGCCGAGGTGGTGTCGCAGACCTCCCCCTCTGTTCATGGTTTTTTTCAAACCATCCGTCTTCTTTGTCCAGATTATGTACGTTTTTGTCCTCACTTCCCCGATTTACCTCGCAGCACACGGCCTTTGGTAGCCGCGTGAGTTTCCGCCCGGCTCCCCAAGAATACATCCACAATTAGTACTAAAGTTTTGCAAGCATCCTTCTGCAAGCAAAAGTCATTCCTGCAGGTTTTTACCCCATAATCCACGCAGCGATGATGCAAATGAGGGGCTAAATCACCATCAAACAATCTTACGGGTTCATTGTGGACCTTGGAAGTAGCATAACGTAGCGTAAAGTGATATTGTCGATTCTGAATATGTATTGTGAAATGATCGATGTTGAGGATTTTGGAGATCTTGTTAGCACACACGATGAAGGCGGATGTGGCAAAGTCATTCTCATTTGGAGTTTTTAAATGGATTTGCCTTACTGGGATACCGTACAGTCAAGTATCGGCAGATTTGGTGCAATGCAGGGAACATCACGCACGTGTTTTACATACCGAAGGGTCAAATACAAGCGTTTGCGAAATGAGGTACATCATTGCCTCTGAAAACAAAGACTGTAATAGTGAATTCCCTCTGTTTACAGGTTATCCTGATTCTCACCAAGCTGTATGACTTTCACATAGGCAGCGTCACTGAGAGCACTCTTTGGAGGTGAGTGCTTTTGAGTATCCTAATTCCCGTCACATCCTGGCTTCTAACCAAGTCATTCAAGGTCATGGTTTGGCATGTTTTTTTTGTTATCTCAGTAATTTCAGTCCAAAAATTTGAATTTTTGAAAAAACTTTGCAAAGAAATTTTGGCATATGGGTTGTCATCAACCAGAAATCCATAACACGTAATTTAAAATAGTTATTTTCCAATGCCCGCAAGGTATGTTGGGTCGTCCAGTGGCAACAACAATATTAGCGACTGTGTAAACAACCACACATTGCATATGAAAAGTACAACAACTCCTTTTAGTTTACTTCTCTGACGACCTCAACTTATTTTGCAATCAAGCAAAAATGTGTTAAACACTGCAAAATGTTGGGAGAAAAAGTACCAGAAGCTGCCCAGCATGCCTTGTGGCAGGGATATACAGTATGCGTGTTCTTTTTGGCATGGGCATTGTGCATAGACATTTATTTGTATGGCCACATGCCTGCAAGTCATGTGGCCAGCTACAGTTTGGATGTTAAAGGTTTAAAAAATGTAGTTTGGAAATTCCAGATTTGTCCCACGGGACGCAGTTTGCCCACCCCTGTTTTAGACCCTTAATTCTTGCTCTTCTGACCTCTTCGTTTATTCCTATGTCCTTTATTATATATCAAGTTATCATATTCAGGGTTACAAAGACACTCGGGACATACCAGATGAATGATCAGCTCACCTAGCATACCGTACATGTTTTGGGGGAAAATTGGCATTCACACCCCGTAAGGTGGGAACGTTAGCTCAGGTTTTGAGAACATCGCTGTTTTAAAGGCTTTGGTGGAGCGGAACTACAGTATTTGTGTTAGTTTTGCAACATTCACAGCTCTGTAAACAATATCAACAGATGTACTGACTTATATCATCATTACATGTACATTGACAAGGAAACTGAGTACTGCCTGGCCTCTCTGACTTTATCTCCAAAACCTCTAACATGTGCTGTCTCTCAGGAATGAACTCAGGAATGAAGTCAGGAATCAGGAATTTACTCATTCCTGATCCTGTCCATCCTGGTCACACCCAAAGAGAACCTCAGCATCTTTGTTTCTGCTACCTCCAGCTCTGCCGCCTGTCTTTTCCTCAGCGACACGGTCTCTAAACCAAATAATTCAAAATAATACATATCTCTGACAACTCTACTGGCGTTATCACACATGAGTGTAAATGTATGAGTGTTTTCATTCATCCACCTCTCAGGGAACTGAATCCATCGCAACTGGATTGTTGTCAGGTTGTCATAGAAGACGTTTCGCCTCTCATCCGAACATCAATGACTAGGTGCGACAAATAACAGTCTGACCAGATAGGACAGATCATCTGAGAAGTTGGTGCTGGATCCAAAGTATTTATCCTCTAAAGGGAGAGACTCGTCCAGACTTTCCAATTTGTTTACCTCCTTGCTCACAATTTCTGCACACATAAGCAAACAAGGTCTTGTTATTCGCTCTACTGTTGCCTGATTTTGCATGTGCATATGATTTGTCTTAAAATAAGATCATCCATTAAACGTAACTTCAGTGTGATACTGCAGAAAATAGGATTAGGCATTCTAATGCAGTACAGGCTTGCTTTGTTATGGTAATCTTTACAAGGGTGGGTTCAAGCCCCACATCCATCCATCTTGTTCTGATAATCTGGAGTCCCCTCACAGGAGCAGAAGCCCAAGCAGAGGTGCCCGTACTTTTTTCACCCTGACCACTTTGTCCAGCTCCTCGGAGCGCAACCACATGTGGTTTCTCCAACATTTTCGGGGTCCACCGTGGGGCCTCTTCCTGTCAGGATGTGCCCAAGGAGGCATCCTAACCAGATGGCCGAGGAAATTCATCTGCCACCCAGTATGGGGGAGCAGCAGCTCGATTCTGAGCCCCTTCCGGATTACCTTGCTTGTTAGCCTGTCTCTAAGGGAGAGTCCAAACACCCTGAAGAGCATACAACCAGCCAAACCAGGCCATTCGAAAATCACAATGGAAATCAAAATAAATTAGAAATGTTACATTTAATTACATGGCGCCTACACTTGTCAGCTCCCACCTATTCCTATTGCAAATACACCTGGACAGTATAATAACATCATTATTATTATTATTACGATATTATTTACTATTTTACAATTCCATACGCAACTGCCGTAATTACATTACATTTTATGTTGAAAGGATATCAATTTTGGAAATATGGGCCATTATTTTATTCCAAAAAGAATATACATTTATAAAAACCCCAGTTTTTGTTTCATGTGAGCGGTGATTTGTCCCACATTGACGGTCCTTGAACGCACCTTCTAACATTCTACACAGAAATATTGAATTTTTACCTTTTTGCTTCACCTCATATTCGGTCAAAAATGCTGCTGCTGTGTGGGAATGCATAAAGGTGAGATTTGATGACTTTATTGAGTGCTAATATGTATATTTATGCTACACAACCTCTTTGAAAAAAACAAAGCCCAGGTTGCTATCAGCGCATGGTAGTCCTGTTTTTAGTTTGTGCTTTTAATTTGATGTTCTTCCAGTTTAGTTTTGCCCAATACATAACACATAAGATAAATGAGATTGCTAAAATGTACATATGTTTTACTGATGTGTTGAAAATGTTTCCTGCTGACTAGCTAGTGCGTATGCCATGATACCACGATATGAAAGACAATTTCAAAAATACCAGCAGTAACTTTTTGCTGCCATCCGTGACAACTCAAATCACAGCAACAGTAGATACAAATCACGTTTGTCTTGCTGCGAGAGCTAAATTTACCAATCAAAATACCCTTTTCTTGGCCCATTTGCCCATTGGCTCCACAGTCACAGCTGCTTCCTCAAAAGGCGGTCCAAAGGTCTACAAGGTCTACAAAGTCAAAAAGGACAGACCTAGTCAAAAATATTCCATACCATTTCAAAATAAAGAAATATATTTCTTTATTTCCTGACACTTGCATTGAAATCTGTGTGTCCCTGGCCTGTACGACTACATTTGCTTTGGTTTGTCTTCCTTCACATAATGAGGCGATCCTGGTCTCTCCTCGCACTTGACTGGCATCATAGTGTGCCCATCAATAGAATCCTCCCCCTGTCTGCATGGATTCACAGCCGCGAGCGAGTGAAGCACGACCTCATATCGGGGGACGGCCGATTTCCGAAATCAACTCAGCTGCAGAAGTTGTGAGAAAATGTTTGGTTTGCTCGGTCATTTGTTTCTCTGCTGAGATGACAACAAGAAAGGGGGATGATGGCAAAAGGTCAAAGCAGTGGCAACCTGCCAAGGCATTGCCCAGTCAGTCTGCCAATTGTAATGACCATCATGAGCTTAAATCACAAAAGCTGTCAGCATGTGCATATTTTTCAAAGGCATGGTCATCTCGCAGCAATAAAAGATGGCCCGTTATTCACTGCTGACGAATGGGACACTCCGCCTAACAGTTTGTCTTCCGAGGTGTTTTTCTCTTTTTAATTGGGCCTCTGGAGAATTGTCCCTCTATGGCAGACATGGCCCATTAAGCTTTTTAATCCAGTTTTTAACATTATTTTTCAACCTTTAACGTCAAAACTGTAGGTTTTGGAATGCTAAAACTCTTTGACTATAAAAAGTATTTCCACTGGTTTCTGAAACAACACACTCTGCACTTCCTGGTGATACATATGGTGATTATGGTCATCATGGAGACTATGTGTATGAGACCACAGCCACTGCAGCTCCAAGAGGTCGAGGGTCGGAGGAGCGAGCCTCCTATGTTCTATGTTTCTAAGTTCTGCAGGAAATAACGGACATTTTTCACCAACTCTTGCTTTTTTGTTGTGTTTTCGCGAAACATGTGGAGGAGGTCATCTGGGAGGTAAACAACAAGGGACGATTGCGTGCTCTTGAGATAATATATCCGGATACTCGCCGCTGATTTGGCACTCCAAGCCATACAGGGAGAAAAAAACGGTGGCTCTGCTTTCATCCGGATGTACTTTTCCCTCCTCGCTTGGCCCATAGCAGGTATCCAATGAAAGCTGTGAAAAGTGCTTTCATTGCAAGAAGGGAGCCCTACCCAAATTTTCTAAACCATGTTAGTTTCTGCTGTTTTAGTAAACATGTGCTCAGAAAATAGAGATAATAGGAGAATCATCGGCTTGGTCATTAAGCCAAGAAATCTTCTCCCAGTAGGCCACCCAAATCTTGTCTCTTTTAATGCACAGCATAGGACACATACAATCAAATCCACAGATTAGGGCAGACAGGTGGAGGCTCGGCTGCAAGAGATCATCCACCTTCTCGCAGCAGGCCGACAAAATCTTGTCTCCTTTAATGCACAGCATAGCTAAGCGGGGTGGTGTCGCTAGAGCGCAACCCCTCTCTGGCCACAGGTCCGCAATGCTCTTTGACTCTCTTAATGCACGACTCGTTCTACCCAAACTAGACATTATTACATCAATACTTATTAGTAAATTATCTTGTATGCATAAAAAAAAAAATCCAATGATTAGTTATAATACATGACTGATATGTTTCCATATGACGACGGCATGATAAAGGGTAATTTCACAATGGTATTGATAAGATGCACAGTGTATAACGCATTAATTATAATGCATATTGCACATTTGTTTTTGGGGTAATATCTTGTTTATGCACTGTAATGTGTAGCATGCTGCATATTGTGGTAATATAACTGGCTTTAGTGTTACAAATACGGGGTTGGTGTGTTTTTCCCACTTCTTTTCGGGGCAAATTATTGTCTGTTCATATGTGTACTTTGATTATGTTGTGTGTATCTGCCGTATATGTGTTTACATATGCATTTATACGTTTATATGTGCTTATTTTCTTCTGCTAACCATAGACAGTGTGGGTGCAATGTGTACAGTAATGTACAATGTTTCTGTTTGATTTTGTGTGGCACGAAATCAATCAATCAAGGAGCTCCGGGTTGCGTAACATGCTGCTTGTGCTCCTACTGAAAAGGGCGCATTGAGTACACAGTCAAAAAATAGTGCAATATATCTCTGTGATCTGGGATGAATGGGTCAATTAGCTGAAGGCCATCTGCCTTGAAGACTTCATAGCGGATTCTTTCATAAAATCACAGTTGTTTCTGCAAAAAGCTTTGCAGGCTCGCATGTTTTTGTCCATTTTGCAGCGTCTTCTCGTGCTGCTCCGCTCATGTTTTGCCTCCAGCTGTGAATGTTTCGTTTACAGTTTTCTTGCTCTGCCTTGTTTTTGGACATATGCTTGGTTTTTTTTTCCTTGTGAGATTTTTGTTCTCCCCCTTTGGACAGCGAGGATTTTACAGTTCATGCCTGTTGTGTTGCAAGGGCTTCTTACACCGGAAGTTGCACCCCAAAGCAGAAACGAACAAGGGATGCAAATAGTAGGGGGGTGTAAGAGGCAGGCAGGACTTTAGGTATCAGCGCGGACCCGCATGTATGAGGTTGTCGTACTCAGCATGCAATTTGACTCTTAAATGAGCTTGCGTGCTTCACTGCTTGTTTCATTTCGGAGTTCAGTCAGTACGGTACAGATAAAGGACTAGATATTATCAGTTCCTTAATAGTGTTTGAAATTGGGGGTTGCCCCCCGACCCAGTGGGGGCATGGCAGAAAATAATTGTGCATTAAATGAAAGCAGCGTGAGTCGCTGTTCAGTGGAGATGAGAATGGTTCTGCATTTCAACTAAAATAATCTTCACCCTGTCCAAACTCTGACTGGTGCGCCCGACGGGGCCATTTAAGGCCACTGATTTGCTTTGTCCCCTACAAAGCTAATATATCTTATAGTAGAATATATTGACCTACATTGGATGGCTTTTAGTAGCAGCGCCCCCCACATCTTCTCTTCTGTAGCTTCCATCCATCCATTTATCCTCATTAGGGTCGCGGGTGTGCTGGAGCCTATCCCAGCTGGCTCGGGGCGAGAGGCGGGGTACACCCTGGACTGGTGGCCAGCCAATCGCAGACAAACATTCACAGCACATTCATACCGATGGACAATTTAGAGTTGCCAATGAACCTAACATGCATGTTCTTGGAATGAGGGAGGAAACCGGAGTACCCGGAGAACATGCAAACTCCACAAAATCCACACTGATTCGAACCCTGTTCTCCCAACTGTGAGGCCAACATCATACCCACTCATCCACCATGAGGCCAACATAATTATTTTTCCAAAAAGGATTCAGTAATGAGTATCTGTGCCATTTTTTTGTTGATCACCTAAAAAATCACCTCACATTCATACCTATGGACAATTTAGAGTTGCCAGTTAACCAGACGTGCATGTTTTTGGAATGTGGGAGGAATCCCGGAGAAAACCCACGCATAGGGAGAACATGCAAACACCACAAAGAGATGCCCAACGGGGATTCAAACCCAGGTCTCCTGACTGTGTGGCCGACATGCAGCTGACTAAAACGCAATTACTAACGGCACCAGCATCTATTGATCATCCACAACTCTCCCGCTGTTAGATTTCAACATGTTGGTACCATTGAGGCAGTGGTCACGCTGCGTCGTTAGATGCTAATGACACCATCCTCTATTGATCATCCACAACTCTCCCGCTGCGCTCGACTGCCACACAAGCAAACATTTGTGTAAACGCGTGTACGGAGCCCACTCAAACGGACGATATCTCCCTCTTTGATGTATTTAGTGGCAGGTCTTATTTCGTTCCAAAGTTTTACTTAATACACACAGAGACAAGATTTTGGAGGTCTGCTGCGAGAAGGTGGATGATCTCCTGCAGTAGAACCTCCACTTGTCGGCCCCTGAGCTGATGTTTTTGTTATATGAGTTTCCTATGCTGTGCATTAAAAGAGACAAGATTTTGGAGGTTTGTTGCTAGTAGATGGATGATCTCCTGCAGTAGAACCTCCACTTGTCTGCCCCTGAGCTGATGTTTTTGTTATATGAGTTTCCTATGCTGTGCATTAAAAGAGACAAGATTTTGGAGGTCTGCTGCGAGAAGGTGGATGATCTCCTGCAGTAGAACCTCCACTTGTCTGCCCCTGAGCTGATGTTTTTGTTATATGAGTTTCCTATGCTGTGCATTAAAAGAGACAAGATTTTGGAGGCTTGATGCAAGGAGATGGATGATCTCCTGCAGCCGAGCCTCCACTAGTCTGCCCTTATCTGATGATTTTGTTGTGTGAGAAAACATTCCAAACGAAGACAAAATTATCGTTATGTCAGTGTTCATATTTTTCAACCTATTAAATGATTACCATCATCACTGTTTCCTCTATTTGAGATCAAGTTAGTCTATATTCCTGAATCAGGATTTAGGTTGTTATCTATGAATATAACAATGATAGTAATATTAATGATAATGATCATAATCAAGCAAGTAAAGATGCTTCCAAGTAGGAGCAGATGTTTTATAAGTACTATACATGTGTGATCTGAGGTGTATCATTACTTTCAATGGTATGATGTTCTTTTTCTATTCCTAATATATACTGTATGCAANGCCGGAAGGCAAAGCTCTCTGTTTACCGATCGATCTACGTTCCCACCCTCACCTATGGTCATGAGTTATGGGTCATGACCGAAAGAATGAGATCGCGGATACAAGCGGCGGAAATGAGTTTCCTTCGTAGGGTGGCTGGACTCACCCTAAGAGATAGGGTGAGGAGCTCGGCCATCCGGGAGGAGCTCAGAGTAGAGCCGCTGCTCCTTCACATCGAGAGGAGCCAGTTGAGGTGGCTCGGGCATCTAGTCCGGATGCCTCCCGGGCGCCTCCCTGGTGAGGTGTTTCGGGCATGCCCAGTCGGCAGAAGGCCCCCGGGAAGACCTAGGACACGCTGGAGGGACTATGTCTCACAGCTGGCCTGGGAACGCCTTGGCGTCCTCCCGGTGGAGCTGGAAGAGGTCGCTGGGGACCGGGAAGTCTGGACTTCCCTACTAAAGCTGCTGCTTCCACGACCCGAACCCGGATAAGCGGAGGAAAATGGATGGATGGATGGATGTTTCCTCATTCATGTACTGAGACAGAACCATTTCTTCGTATCTTGATTCAAATAGAAGAAGAGTTGGACATTTTTCAACAGGACCACGCTGCAAGTCACAATGCTTGCCTGACAAAGTACTTCTTTGTCAAGGAATTCGCTTGCTTTTTTGGAACATCCTGCATGTTCCCCTGATCTAAATCTTATTGAGAACATTTGGGGATGTATGCCAAAGGATGTTTGAAAAAAATAGTGCAGATGGGGACTTGCTGACCTCAACTGAGGATATAGTCAGTTGGTGGAAGGAATACTTGGAGGCCCTTCTCAATCCCATTGACATACCTTTCGTAGAGGAAGCACTACACGGCCAGTTCTATCACCGGGGCTGAGGTATCTAGTGAAGTCAAAACACTCCCCAGTGGCAAGGTTCTGGGGTGGACGAGTTTTGCCTTGAATTCCTCAAGACTCTGGATATCCTGTCGTGAACAGTACCTCTGGGCTGGCAGACTAGGGTGGTGGTCCTCATTTTTAAAAAGGTGACCGGAGGGTGTGTTCCAACTGTAGGGGGATCACACTCCTCAGCCACCCCGGGAAAGTCTATTCCAGGGTGCTGGAGAGAAGCGTACAACCGTTAGTCGAACCTTGGTTACAGCAGGTGCAATGTGGACCAGCTCTACACCCTTGCAAGTGTACTGGAGGGTATGTGGGAGTTTGCTCAACCAGTCTACATTTGCTTTATAGACTTGGAAAAGGCATCCAACCATGTCCCTTGTGGTGTCCTGTGTGGGGTGCTCCGGGAGTACGGGATTGGTGGTGCGCTACTACGTGCCATTCGGTTCTTGTAAAATAGAAGCAGGAGCCTGGTTTGCATTGCCGGAAGTAGGTCGTGCTTGTTTCTGGTGAACGATGGCCTCTGACAAGGCTGCCCTTTGTCGCCGATTCTGTTCTTCATGGACAGAATTTCTAGACGCAGTCAAGGTGTTGAGGGAGTCCAGCTTGGTGACTTTAGGATCTCGCCTCTGCTGTTTGCAGAAGATGTGGTCCTTATGGCCTCATCACGCTGTGACCTTCAGCGTTTACTGGAGCGGTTTGCAGCTGAGTGTGAAGCTTCTGGGATGAGCACTTCCACATCTAAGGCCATGGTTCACTTTTGCCCCAGGTGGAAGAGTTCAAGTATCTTGGGGTCTTGTTCACAAGTCAGGGACAGTTGGAGCGTGAGGTCGACAGACTGATTGGTGCCGCATCTGCAGTAATGTGGTCACTGTACTGGACCGTCGTGGTGAAAAGCGAGGTGAGCCGGAAGGCAAAGCTCTCTGTTTGCCGACCGATCTATGTTTCCTTCCCAATGTTCATGAGTTATGGGTCATGTGTTTGGGGCATCTCATATCCGATGTAAGTGCATTGGTTCACATTTCTGCCTTTCATGCAGCTTAAGCTCCAAAAGAGTCAGCCAGTGGAGTTTGTCTGTGCCAATTCCAAGTATGAATGGCTGAAGAACCGGATGGATGGATGGACGGTCAAACAGTCGAACAGATGGATGGTTGCTTTATTAATCTCCGGGAAAAACTAATATCAGATCTGATCAGGAAGGACATAAAATGGCTGGTTATTATTTGCTGGAATTTCCACCTTCACAAGCTTTCAGAGGTTGTAAAGGTGTCAGAAGATATTTTCTCATTTTGTCAGATGTTTGTTGGCAATGCCAGAAGCTTTGAGACTAGTGCTTATCTGAAATGACTCCATTACATTCATGACGGACAACATTCTGACGCGAGCCGCTTGTTGTTGGATGGTGACCTGTTGGTGGTTGGTGACGTAGTTGGTGGCACGGGTACTGTGCTAGGTACCTGGCCGCCTCTTACTGCACAAACACCAGATAAATCTCTCAGAGGAACCAGTGCCAAATCTGGTAAGATTACAGATGAGAGTGTTGACAAATAGTCTGCCAAGGAACATGTGAATATGAAGAAAGTTTGAGCAAAGCCAGGCAAGAAACATTATTATTCATTTACCTCTTGTTCACTTTCTTACCTCGGTGAAACTTCACTTTGGTACGTCAGAGTTTTAAGTCATACTTGATGGGCTCTGGAGCTGCTTATCAGAAAGAAGAAAGGTAGCAGATAAAGGTTCTGTGGAGTCGCCGAGGATGACTCCCACTCACCTTCCAGGAGAGCGCTTTTTTCCACTTGAAGAAGTGACAAAGGTATGTATATTTACTCCTGTGCTGTTGCAAAAGATTCCCACTGTGAAATGAGCATACAGTCAAACAAAAGCATTCCGAGCACGCACAAGAATTTTACTTTTTTTGTGCGGCTTTTACAGCCCCCACTCATCAAGTCAACAACTTGTGTTCTGATAAATATTTGAGAGTTGGAAATTCCCAATATGCAACTATTAAGTTGACAGAGAAGGAAAAGAATGAAGATATTGAGTCTGCAAAGGGAAATAACAGAAACTATGGCGGCCGTCACTAACAAACTTTATATATTATACGGTAATGGTTGGGGGGGAAGCGATACTTCAGGGAAGGTCTTGGTTGTCATGGATACACAAACGAATGGAAAGAGATGTGTTTTTCCATCCTTAAAATAATGTCAGCCATCAGTCTTACTTGGCCATTAAGGAATATTTTATTTCTTTCCCTTCAAATAGTCCTAACTCGCTTTTCCGCCTCAGACTTTATTGTGTTAGTACTGATTGGACCTCTCATTAGCAGTCGCATATGCCCATGCCTGAACACTTCCTTGACCATCGCTGATATATTCCTGAACAAAATCTTCACACTGGAGGAAAACTGCAAGTACAGTAATTGTTTATCAAGGTTAATTGGTTCCAGACCCATCCATCCATTTTCTATACCGCTAATCCTCATTAGGGTCGCGGCTATGCTGGAGCCTAACCCAACTGACTTTGGCCAGGAGGCGGGCTACACTTTGGACTGGTCGCCACCGCTGATAAGTACATTTCAAAAGGATTTCTTAATTACAAATAAATATTTTGGGAGTTACTGAATGGAAAACCTGTTAATGAATTTTTATATACCTGTTAAAAAAGTCCTCTGGACACCCCTACAGACACTTGTATTACCCAGTTGACCCAGCTCAGGTATTACTCAGTTAAGGTCAGTGTTCATGACTCCAGCATAGGAGCCCACTGGGCAAAAACGGCAGTTTCAATACCAAAACCACAGCTGCAACATTAAGAACATTAAAGGCTTGTCTCAAATTTGCCCAAAAATATTGATAATTCCCAAGGCCCCACAAATACTCTTTGAAGTTGTGGGTGTGTGTCCCAGTAACGATGTAACAAAGTAACGATCACACCGACAGTAAAATTTGGTGGCGGTAGTGTGATGCTTGTTTTGCTGCTTCAGGACAAGGTAGACTTACTGTGATAATTTAATGCATGAATTCTGCTGTCTATCAAAAAAACCTGAAGGAGAATGTCCGGCCATCTGTTGGTGACCTCAAGTAGAAAACCAACTTGGGTTCTGCAGCGGGACAATGGGCCAAAACAAAAAGGGACTTTGGTCCGGGAGGGACTCGGAGTAGAACCGATGTTCCTCCGCATTTAGAGGAGCCAGATGAGGTGGCTCGGGCATCTGGTTAGGATGCCTCCTGAACGGCTTCCTGGGGGGTGTTCACAGCACGTCCAACCGGTAGGAGGCCTCTGGGAAGACCCAGGACACGTTGGAGAGACCATGTCTCTCAGCTGACCTGGGAACGCCTCAGCATCCACTGGGAAGAGCTGGACGAAGTGGCCGGGGAGAGTGATGTCTGGGCTTCCCTGCTTAGGCTGCTGCCCCCGCGACCCGACCTCGGATAAGCAGAAGAAAATGGATGGATGGATGGATGGATGGACTGTGGAGTCTGACCTGAATCTTTTTGAGATGCTGTGGCATGACCTTAAAACAACGCTTCATGCTGGAAAGCTTCCAATGTGACTGAATGACAACAATTCTGCAAAATTTCTACACAGCGCTGTAAGAGACTCATAGTAAGCTAGACTTTTCCACACCACCGTTAATGACATTTAACAGTACTGATGATGGCACTATCATCAGAGAAAGCTTTTTTGTGAGTGTCCTGGTCCCACAAGCATTAAATTTACAAGAGAAGAAACAAACAAAGCTTGAGAAAGGGGAGCAATGTTAACACAAACAAAGATACAAAGTAAAGCTACTGAAGCTGATTTTTTTTTTTAAGTTTAAGTATATGGATTAGGTGTGTAACCATTTGATTCGTATCACAAAGACGATATTGGTCCACTTGCAACCATACGATCTGAATTGATTCAGTAACTTTCAGTAACGTAAAATTCAAGCAGTGTGACGGTGAAATAAATACCTGGATTCTGGACAGTGCAGGTGAAGTTTCCTAAATTCTTTTGCTTTGGTAAGAGCTAAAAAACCTAAAACATGTCGTGATAAAAATCCAATGCTTGATTTCCTGGTATCGATTCAATCGGTTGATTCGGGCATCGAGTCCGGATGCCTCCCGGGCGCCTGCCTGGTGAGGTGTTTCGGGCATGCATGGTTGGGAGAAGGCCCCCGGGAAGACCTAGGACACGCTGGAGGGACTATGTCTCACAGCTGGCCTGGGAACGCCTTGGTGTCCTCCCGGTGGAGCTGGAAGAGGTCGCCGGAGACCGGAAAGTCTGGACTTCCCTACTGAAGCTGCTGCCCCCGCGACCCGGACCCGGATAAGCGGTGGAAAATGGATGGATGGATGGGACGATGCTAGATGTATGTATGTCGTCTGGAATTGCAACTTGGTGAACACAGATCAGTGTATTTGGATCATAACAATAAATCAATACATCAATCTAGTGAATGAACTGTTACACCCCTAATATGGATACATAAAAAGATGTATCTGTTTAATAAATGGCAGATTTCTGGGGAGAAAAACACTTTTAATACATGTCATGAGGCTTGGGTGCATCTTGGTGTATAGAATATGTCTAGGTACTGTTGGTGGTGTGGAAAGACAACATGACTGGCATTGTCCAGAAACGGGCAGCGCGGTGGAGTTGTGTCAAGTCGTCCAAAACGCCATGAAGTCTTCTGGGTCGCATACGCTGGTATGACTTTTTTGTTGAAAACATCCAGGTATGTTTAACTACGGTGTTCACACTTGCCTCACTTAGGACTAGAGTCTGCTCGGATGGGTCGTTTGGTTCTGGACCGCGCTGACATCTGACCAAACAGAAAACAGTACTAGCAGAGCAAACTGACTTAAGTCCATTATTGGACCGAAAACGGCCAATATCAAGCATGCAGCAAGTAGCTGTAAACACCGGTTGTTCATCGCAGAGTGAGAACAGGTTAGGAAGGAGTCATTTTGCCATGATATATGCTCCACGCCACTTTATAGTGAAAACAAGATGAATGTCAAAAGGACATTTTAAACATAAAGAGTCCTTTTGGACCCTATGAAAAAGTTATCACGTCCAGGGGCTACAGTAAAAGTTTTATACTTGATATGAATAATTCATTGGTGGAAAAAGCACCATCCTTGTACCTGACAAGCGTGGAAAGGGCGGAAGCAAGATACTTGCCTATACTGTGTCAAGGTTGAATGGAGAACAGGAGCTATGAGTGGGATACATGACAAATGTTGACACAGTGCAATCCTTGAATGTCAGGCCCTTCTGTGCCTTTAGGGTATTTCCCCAGCAATAAATTTCCCTCGAAGATTTAGGGAGTCCTGTTAGCAGTCAGTATGTTTACCTGCACTGAAAAAACTCATTACTGCATGAATCCGAGTAAAACTTGTCAAAAACACATTTATAGACACATGTAAACAACCTAATTAGATCGTGTTTGGCTTTTTAAAAGTCAGATGATGTATTTCGATTACGCGATTGTAAACTAGTGCATCCCCAGCCAGGATGTAACCCGGAATTCATTGAGTATGATTGTGTAGAAATTGCCCCGACTTTTACCACCGGGACCACTTTTTTTGCGGGTTGAAAAAAATTTGCGTCCAAACTGTTCCCGTTGTTAGTAAATAGTCGCATTTACACGGGAACGGATCACTGGTTGAAAACGAACCACGTCTTTCCGCTTTTCAAAGTTCATCTAGACTTTACGACAAAGTGGAATTACTTCTTACAAAATACCAGAATGTCGACTGAGGCGAGTCATGTCAGATGTTATTTGGTCTTGTCGTCAAAGTTCACCAGATTTGGCCACCAAAGACCAGGTTGCCCGGACACCCGCCCTTGACCACCGCCAAAATTGCATAGCACCGAACCCTTTGCTTGCCCCTGCAGGTGGTGGGTCTGCGTTGGGGAGATCCCATGTGGCTTCTTCGGTCACAGATGAAGGCCCGACCACCAGGTGGTTGCCTGCGGTCTCCTCCTCCTGGCCTGGCTCCAGGGTGAGGCCCTGGTATCTCACGTCCGGGCAAAGTGCTGACACTCATCTTGATTTCTTCCATAAGGGTCTTCTGAATCACTCTTTGCCCGGCTCGTAACCTAGAACCTTTCTGCTTTGGGAGACCCTACCAGGGGCATAAAGACACCAACAACATAGCTCCTAAGACCACCCAGTCACTCAAACCCCTCCACCACGATAAGGGTGAGGAGCTTGGCCATCCGGGAGGAGCTCAGAGTAGAGCCGCTGCTCCCTCACATTGAGCCAGTTGAGGTGGCTTGGGCATCTAGTCCGGATGCCTCCCTGGTGAGGTGTTTCGGGTATGCCCAGCCGGGAGAAGGCCCCGGGGAAGACCTAGGACACGCTGGAGGGACCACGTCTCACAGCTGGCCTAGGGACACCTTGGTGTCCTCCCGGTGGAGCTGAAAAAGGTCGCCAGAGACCGGGAAGTCTGGACTTCCCTACTGAAACTGCTGTCCCTGCGACCAGGACCCGGATAAGCAAAAGAAAATGGAATGGGATGGAATGGAAGGGTCAAAGCTCACCACTGGGAACGTGACGGTGACGGGTCGGTGTTGTCGTTGTTTTTGTAAAACAGAACAGTACACTGATATGTGTACATTGGAATGGAGGAAACCGTGATGTAAAAAAGTAGCCATGGCGACCTTTGTTATAAATTGAATAGAGGGCAACAGTTGCATCTGGCAGGTAATTGCTTTTCATAGCCACTTCTTTGTCTTGCGTATTTGCAGCTGAGAAGTGTTCCCAGATCTTGCGAGAGAAACAAGCGACCAGCTCTTAGAGAACAAGGACTGGTTTACCGGAAAAGACCAACATGTACCCGCGAAGAAAGGAACATAAGCGCCATCTAGTGTTTTGGGAGGCTGACCGTGCGCAGCCAATAGTTGCAGTGGGCGTAGTGCATATAGCAGGGACATCACGCTGAGGTGTGAAAACTGCAGAAACAAATTATTTCAGCAATCTGACTTATTTAGTGCACACAAACGTACTGAGTGAGAGATCTTTTTTTTCCCCCCACCTGCTGTCCTTTTTCTGTTTGCCGGTGGTATGCGCCATATGTGTATGTTTTTTTTCTACATTCCAGGATTAGTCTCATCTCACTTAGTTTCACACATGATCTTTTTTTGCAGCTTAATCATGCACTTTACATTTCAAAGGGTTTAGGTGCTTGGTTGACATGATACACCATGTAAAATTTGGAAAGGATTGGATTAACTATTAACTCTTGTGCTTAAGCTTGTGTGTCAAAATGAATAATAGTATTGAAATACAATTGGGTCTTCACTCAATCGATGAGGCGTAGTGCTCGGGCCATAAAAAGTACAAGGAGGAGCACCCACAGTAGCCACCATATGCAGGACCGAGTAGCCTCATAGACCCAAACCCAATTGCCAGAGACATGAGTACAGACCAGTTGTCACAGACACCAATCACACTCTGAGGTCCGCCACAGCAGCAAAGGCTGCAGACTCCAACGGCTGCAGTCCACCACCACCAGGAGAACTCCCAGGTGGGACCATGGGGCGGCAGGCCCCCCACCCGGCCGGCAACCAGGACCCCCGGCACAAGAAAGCCCTAAAGCTCGATAGCCAGCCCAGTGAGCTAGAACTTCTTCATCCAGCAGTCAGGGGCCATCCAAAACAACCACTACGTGTGGGTCCCAATCCGTGCCCCCAGCTGCATCAACTCCAATGGGGCGAGCGATAGAGGTGTCTACGCTTCCCCACACCCGATTGTCCCAAAGTGTGTGTCAGCTTCACACATGACTTGCTTGAAAATCTTCCTTTCACTGTCTCCCACTAAGGCAGACAAATACAACAATACAACACATGCAGACTCGAGCACACAAACACATTCCTTAATCTATCGAGAGACAGACTTGGGCATGCAGTGCTCCGTCTTTGGGGGTTCCATTATATTTTCCTTGCTTCAGCAACCGCAACTCCCATGTGTTTCACCGACTTCCCAATTGAAACCTGCAAATACCTCCTCCCCGAGCTCGGTGTGGTAATTTCCAGCCATTTTCAATTAGGCCTCGGTAGCTTCTGCATTAATGCATGGCTTGTGCCGAAGTTGCCGCCGGTGATAATGTGGGGTGATAGTCGTGGTACGCATGGAATTCTACACGCTTCAACTGGTTCATTTACTCTGGAGTACGCGCATGCTGAGTATATGTTGAGCTATTGAGATAAACGTATTGACATCTCATATATTCCCGTCCTTGCTGGGATCTTTATGGCTGATTAAGTTTGTGATTAAAACAGTTTGGGCTGCAGGGTCTCCAGAAGACGACAGGTTTTAGTTGCATTTGATGGAGACTTGGGACAACCAATGGATTTACTCGTCACAATCACAGGTCAGTTCGTATCCTTGGATGAAGCACAGTAACGCCTTAACTCAAATACACACTCAGAGAGCACACTCATAAAATGGGCTAAAACTCAGTCCTGAACTCGCAACCTCACTTCATGTCTGGTCCCTACTCTGCTCCCGTAGCACCGAAACCCTTTTACAGCAACACACACAAGCCCAAGTCCAGTCTATGTCTTATTATTTTTTATTATTATATCAACTATATTGAGTAATAGGAGTGTAAAGGTAACTTTAGGGTGTTATTTCATCTAATGTTCTCTATTGTTTAAAAAAAAAAGTCATAAACAGGTTTTCTATGATCTAACTAAGAAACTATTTCATATATAAATACCAAATTCTACTTGCATAAATTGACTCGTCACGACTGGTCGGGTCTGGAACCAGTTAAGCGCAATAAACGAGCGATTACTGTTCAGTCGGTTGTACTTGTACATTATTCTACAAAAAATAGTTATTAGAAGAGCGTCTTATGTATCAAGCCTTCAGGTTCCCCCCGTGGTATTTGGTTTTCCTTGCATAGGGAAGTCGGTTGTTTAACATTAGACTTTCTTTTGGTGTGCCGCCCACAAATTTTAAACAAGCAGCGGTTCAACCCGTGACCAAGAAGCATGGTCTGGACCATTCTGTACTGGCTAATTTTAGACCAGTTTCCTTTTGAAAGCCTTGGAGAAAAATTGTTTTTATGCAAGAAAAGACATTTGTGCATGACCAGGACATTCTTGAGGTTTTTCAGTCTGTTCTCGAAGCACCCCGGCAGCACTGAGCCAGCGTTGTTAAGAGTTCATAAGAAGACAACTGCTTCTGGGCATGTCCCGGTCCCGCTCGACTGAACAGCAGCTTTTGATACAGCGGCGTTGCTTCAATCAGGACTCTCGGCGCAAGCAGCATTTTGTTCACCGGGTCTCGGCACATTACATGCGATGGGATGTGTTTAGATGCTGTTATCATCCATGAGGGGGTGCCTCAGGGTTGTGTAGTAGGTCCCTTCTTATTCTTGATCGACATCAACAATCTAGGTATAAATGCATTAGATGCAAATTTTTGTGTACCAAACTGCATTTACAGACGCCTTTAATGAAGTCCTGTTTTCCTTTTGTAAATAGGCGCCTACAAGCTGTGACTTTATTACCTTGATTGGACTATGATAATCTTTCAGCCCGCGAAATTGTCCGACTAATTGTCCTACTTTATTTAGGTAGGATAGGTTGTTTGTTGCTTACTGTATAAACAACTGACTGAAATAATTATATACTAATACATCAGTAGCTAAATCAGCTTCTGTGAAATTTGAAATCTTGTGCCTGTCCTTTGTCTCCTATAACTATAGATACTGTATATTGGTGGTATAGTTTTTGCAGCGCCCTCCTTTTGGAGTTAAATGATTTTCACCCCCCCCAAAGAAATACGATGATCATGAATAGTGTTTTTGACCGCTAAATTGAAGTTGATAAAGTATTTAGCAGGGTTGTACAAACCTTTTCAACCAAGGGCGGTACATTTTCTCATAACATTACAAGTTTATTCTAGTAAAATTGCCACTTATACGTTTTCTCTTGATAGACAGGCATTATTCTTGTAAAATGTCATTTTTACGTGCCTGCTACTTTCTTTCCAACAATTCCACTTTTTGTAAATTTTGTTTTCAATATTATGACTTTATTGATGAAACATTTGGACTTTTTCTCAACCTTTTGCTACAAAAATTATGATTTTCCTTCTTATATTACATCATCATGGCCATCATTGTGGCCAAACCTGCCTGTCACAGCCTGATCCCGTCAGATCTCAGAAGCTAAGCAGGGCAGGGCCTGGTCAGTACTCGGATGGGAGACCTCGGAGGAACACCAGGTGCCACAGTAGGAGGAAATAAACTTTCCTTGTGTCCTTAGGCAAGGCACTTCACCCACATTACCTAGTATGAAAGTGGTGTCGGTGGTGGTCGGAGGGTTTGATGGCGCACACTGGCAGCCTCGCTTCTGTCGGTCTGCCCCAGGGCAGCTGTGGCTACATAGTGGCTTACCATCACCAAGTGTGGTGGGAATGAATAATGATGACCTCAATGTAAGCGCTTTGATAAAGCGCTTAACAAGTGTAATTCATTATTATTATTATCATTCTATGAGGATTTTTCCCCTTCAAAGTTTGACTTTGTTCTTTTAAAATGCAGACTGACTGCAGATGTTTCCATTTTTTCTACGCTGATGTTTAGTTATGTTTTTGAAGGTGCTGTTGGCCAATACAAAAAATCCGCCATGGGACACAAATGGCTAAATAGTCGACCATCACAGTTTCTCGCCGGAAAACACTGTCCCCCAGCACTCCCGTGGACAATTGCATGGCACACGCTCAACTCCACCGCAAAAGGTGCAAAGGCTCGTGACGGCATCAGAAGAGATGGCGGAGTGACCACACACAAGCATAACCCAGCTGGAACCACAGCAGAAGGATACAGGAGCGCATGTGGCTCCGGGGTTGCGGGTTGCAGACCCAAGCCATAGGCTCATGTTACCATTGGCACGGTTCCTTGTTGTTTCTATTTTTTTCGACCTGTTGTGCTCATTAATTCACTGCCTCAACCGACCACTCACCCATTGTACTCACCTCTTCGGACATCTACTCTGCATTGAGCCGAGTCAATGTGCGCAAGGCTGCTGGACCAGGCGGGATTCCTGGTCGTGTACTCCGAGCATGTGCAGAACAGCTTGCTGGGAATTTTACAGACATTTTAACATGTCTCTTGCCCAAGCACTGTGCCAACATGCTTTAAAACCACCTCCATTGTGCCAAAACACTCCTAAAACAAAACACTGTAGTCCATCATGCCTGAATGACTACCGTCCTGTAGCACTCATCATCATGAAGTGCTTTGAGCGGTTGGTCCTTGCGCACCTGAGAAGGTCTCTCCCATCCACACTGGACCACACTATTTCACATTGCCAATAATAATTACACTGTTTTGCACATACCCACTTGTAAATGTACATAACCAACCATATACATTTGTAAAATTCTGTATATACATCTGTACTTATCTATTTGTACATTTGAAATTACATTACTAATAATATGTCTAATGTTTCAACCTATCTTCATATTCATATACTAATAACAAACTGTACATTTTTTGTTCAACGTTGTCCATTTCTGAACATAGTCGATAGCAACCTGTATATTATGTTCATAGTACATTCATCTGTAAAAATTACAAACAGGTATTGTTTCTTTCATTTGGATTTTATAATGTATATAACTTTACTTTAATACCCATATCCTGCACCTTTGCTGCTTATTGCACTTCTGGTTAGACCTAAACTGCATTTTGTTGCATTGTACTTGTACATGTGTAATGACAATAAAGTTGAATCTAATCTAAAAGTGTTTTTGTACTAATTAAAGGTTGTATTCAACCATGAAACAGCATTATTTATGAATTGATGTACATTTACCAAACTGATTCAAAGTGCAACTGTATATTTTTTTAAGGAAACTGCTCAGCCAGCATTGATGGTGAGAATGGTGAGAAGTTCATTGTAAAAAGGGGCACAGTAAGCAACACAAACAAGCTTGTAACCTCTTCTGCACATGCCTTTTTTTTAAACAGTAAATAGATTAGCCTCACACAGGCGTTTTCTAACTGTAACAGTACTTACAGGTAACTCCAGACTGTCTTTGATCGTCCTGGAGCTGATTATTGGTTAAGCCATTGCAGCTCTGGTTATTCTTCCATCCATTTTGATAGTTGTCTTCTGAAATGCATTAGCCCCATATGTGGACTCATACGTATGGTAGTAAGTTTACTCATTTTTCCCCTCAACAATACTTTCAATAAAGACGCCTTAGAGTTCATGTTTTCCAGTATCAGGGGAGATGCTTAAAGCCAATCAGCTTTCCTTTAATCTTTGGATCATTTTCTTCCGGGCCTCAGATGAAATAAGAAAGACACTGGGCAAAAACAGCCTGCACTGCATTGAAGAGTCCAATTCCTAAGGATGGCAAATTCATGTATATTGGCAGATCTGCACTAATACTGAAAGTCTTTCCTGGTCTCCCCCTGACAGTTCACCGCGCCCAGCCAAGGGTGGCCCTCACCCTATTTGAGAAGCACTGCATTACACAAACACATGCCCAGGCTCACTTGTTGGTGATGCGTTTGATCTGTTTTGTGCAATTAAAGAAATCCTTTGTGCTCCTTTTGTTAGTGAGTTTTTACCGATTCATTATTAGTTCAATTAAAGTTCACCCAGGAACACCCCGCCCCTCTTTGCTCCAAATTGAACCAACGCAGTCCCGTTCGCTCGGGATTTTTTGTGCAATTAAAATGACCGTTGGTGGTGTCATACTTTTGAAGTTATTAAAGATTTAAGTGCTTGGCTATTACATAGTCAGCCGCCCGGCTGCATCTACCACTTTGATTTGTCTCACAGCACACTCCATTCAGGTAAACGCACCTACGCACGTGCAGATAACTTAGCAAAGGACATTGGGCTGGCCATAACATTCATTCTTTTGCTTCGGAACCAAGATCGTGCTGGTTTACCAGTGTGTTCTGGGCGATTGTCTTGTTGATTTCAAAGGCATGTCCTCTTCAGCATAAGGCAACTTGACATCTTCAAGTATTTAGACATATGCAAACTGATCCATGATCCCTGCTATGGGATGAATAGCCCAACACCATAGTGCGAGAAACATGCCCATAACATGATGATTCGTTGTCTTCACTGTGGCTTTAATTCACAGTTTGGGGGTCGTCTCACAAACTGTTTGTGGCCCTCGGACCCAAAAAGTACAATTTTACTCTCATCAGTCCACAAAATGTTCTTCCATTTCTCTTCAGGCTCGTTGATGTGTTTTTTGGTAAAATGTAACCTCTTCTGCACGTGCCTTTTTTTGGTAAGTTTTTCTTGTAAATAGATTAGCTTCACACGGACGTTTTCTAGCTGTCACAGTACTTATAGGTAACTCCAGACTGTCTTTGATCATCCTGGAGCTGATTTTTTGCTGAGCCTTTGACATTCTAGTTATTCTGACATCCATTTTGATAGTGCATGTTCAACAAGTTCTGGTTTCATCCTATAAATACTGAGTATTATTATGAAATAAGGATTCACACCTGTTTTTTTCACAAAATTGATCACTGATTGAATGCCACCCCTTTCAGCTAATTGCCCAGTTGCACAGCCTTAAGAGCAGGCATATCATGAATGTCGGGTCTTGTTTGTTTTCCGAGAATCTACTGTCCCGTTTCCCGCAGATAATTCATAAATCCCATCCCAGGACCTGAACTGGAAACACCATGCTGCCATCGCTGTGCTACGAAGCACCACTAATCGGTGAACGGCGAATGAAACAACATGGGGATGGAACTAAAAGCACGGTGGAGGACAAACACAGGAACAGCAATGCAAAAGATAAACCCGGTCATTAGGAACGTGATGTGTTCCCCAATTGCGGTAGCTTGCATTAGTTGCTTTGTACTTTCTAAACAGATAAAGCATTTTACTCCAATCTAAACGGCTGCTTCCAAGTACCATTAGGCTGCATTAGTGCTCTCGGCGGACCCAATTCATTTGCAAATGTGTTCAATATTATTAACGGTGTCTGGAGTTATCGGGCTTATTGTTAAAGGATGAACCCCCTAATTGTTCGTAAAGGACTCTTTGGAGCCGCTGTTACTGAGCACAACACAACAAAGGATTATGACGATTGTATTCTAAACAAATCAATATTAATGTGACATTTTTGTTTTTCAACGTTTTATTTCCAGATTTAATCTTGCTCATAAAAGAAAAAAGCAAAGGGAACAACAGTCTTATTATTGTTATTATTATTTCTTTTTATCCCAGAGACATTTTTTCCAGGGCTGAGGCTGCAGCAATTGTAGCAAAAATCTCTGCAATGTATCCACGCATGTCTACCGTTGACCTCTTAGTGTGATACTGGAAGGGTTTGGTTCACTGGCGTCGGGAATGTCTTCAAGCACATCAGTCGACGTGTGTTCAGAGTCCATCGCCTTGATTTTGCCTGAGGTTTGTTTCTTTGGGAACCTTTCTTCACTCTGACTGTCTTGTTGTTGGAGATTCCCATCTCTGTGGCTTCCAGGACGGTCAGGACTTGCTGCTGCTTTGGTTCAGCAATGAATGTGTTTGCCTTTATTATGTATTATTATTAATTAATTATTATGTATTTTTTGTAATATTATTTTTTATTATGGCCACTATATTGGGCAATAGAAGTGTAAAGATGACTTTAGGGGTGTTATTTCATGTCTACAGGGCTCTGATAGTGTTAAAAAAAAAGGATTTAGAAGGTCACAAACAGAATTTCTATGCTCTAACTACTAAAATATTTGATTTATAAATAAGAAATTGGCGGAAATTCACATATCACGGTCGGGTCGGCAACCAATGGACAACGGATTACTGTACAATTTAAATATGGTGGAGATAATTATTTACCTTAATTTCCGGTGTATAAGACGCATCCACTAAAATGAGAAAAAAAAAGTACATATACATGCTATAAGCCACACATGTACGCGACATAAAATGGCATTTTGTGGCAGTCCGTGAGGACCAGGTAGCCTTTTATTTGATGTTTGACCTTTATTTGAGGAGCCAATCATACGCTATGAGAAAACTCACATGGAGCTTCCCATTGGAAATCGAAGGAGGTCATTACTCGATGTAACAGTCTGACTTACAATGTCATCTTAGAAGGAACTACAAATCATCACACAGCAACGTAACACGCAAAAGGTCGGTAAGACACATACAGTACAAGTACTATTTGAACTTCTTCCCATCATGCATTGCTTACCAGCAAAGCAGTACATTGGCCATGACGGCCGAGGAGCTGCAACGATTCATTCCAGAGAGAGCCAATCATGCCTCCCTCTGGTCAATGAGATTAGAATAGGGCATACATTAACCGCAAAGTGGAATAAGCTGCAGGGTTCGGCGTTTTCTTTTTAAAAAGTAATCGCTAATACACCGCAAAAATGACAGTCAATTACAATTTTTGTTTCCCTCTCCTGAAAATATGGTCATTTATGCTGTTCATACCCAAAACATCGAAGCAATATTTTTCATTTTCATATACATAATCGAAAGGTTTTGTACATCATGACGTTGTTACTTAAAAAAATACCACATACGGATATCAATTGTTTATTAAATGTGAGCATTCAATCCAGTACTTGTCAGCGCCTCAGATGTAGAATGTAAAAGTCTGACTCACTGTGTCAACACTCAAAAGATAGATAAGAAATATTCAAGACAAGTACCAATAGTAGTTTAGAATAAAACCAACTGTTTGAACTTCTTCCCATTGTGCATTGCTTACCAGCAAAAAAGTTCACTGGTTATGGCAGCCGAGGCGTTGTACTGGTTCATTGGGCCACTTTTGTACGCCAGAGGGAGCTCCCGAGAGAGCCAATCATTCTCCCTCCGGTCACGAGATTAGAAATTACTTTGGTTTCTGGACGACTTTATACGCCTCTCCCGAAAATCTGGTCATTCATGTTGTTTATACTCAAGATATTAAGCTATATTTCTTTATTTTTATATAATAACAATCCTCATAATAATACACCACAAAAGGATATCATGTGCGGGCTTTTGCTCCAGAATGGTCAATAGAAAATTGAGAGACAAGTTAAGGGCGTTGGATGTACTGGTAATCGGACTTTTCGGTACGAAGGCTTCGGTTCTGCATCGGCATCAGAACGTACAACTCATCTGCTCCTCACAGGAACATCTTGTTCATGCGGTTGGTATTGCGTCGAAGGCTCCAGAGAGCCACGGAATGTATCGCCGATAGAAAACCACATCCGATGCATCCCTCGCTGGTTCGCCAGGTCTTGCAGTCCTAGCAGGCAAACACTTTAATGCATCCTCAGCTGTCAGACAAAGAACCCCGGGCGGAAAAGAAAAGGTCACACGCTGGCCACACCAGACCAGCTTCTGTTTTGCAAACAGCAAATAGAAACGTCTCCCTGCAGACAAAGGTGTGAATGATCAGGGTCACCCGAGAGGCTGGCTGCCTGGATAAATGCTGCGTGTCACCCATCTTAATTGCCGGTGCCGTCGATTCCGTCAAATCGCGAGCTCTTTGTTCCTCTCCACCCTGCTTAGGTTTTGAAAATTTCTCTCACCCTTTCAATTTCACTCGCCAATAGGAGGGGGTGTGTCGGAGAACCAATTATAAGGGACTTTGCTGTCCATTGAGGAAGTTAAGGGTCCATGGCAGCCCATAATGTTCAAGTCAGTTCATCTTCACAGACAGGACTGCTGGTTGGTTGGTTGGCTGACTTGCGTCTGAATTTAGCTTTCCTGCAGATTGCTTCACAACTTCTCTTTCGTATTAATCATATTAGCTTCCGACGGCAACCTGAGCCCGGGACCCCTCCAGCAAAAAGTAAACGTGTGGGACAAGACAAAAACCAGACGTGAGAAGTAAAGCGGTGACGATGAGGCTGAGAAGATGGAAAGCATGTGACCGCCAGAAGAGAAAAGAAGGGCAACATGTGGTACCGGGGTCCCAAATGGAGTGACCCCTCAACTCCCGAAAGTGCACTGAAGCTAAGACACACTCTCGAATCTGAGACAGGGGAGGGTCTCCGCTTCTGTAACACAACCTGCATCCTACCGGTCGCACGTTCTGGTGGAGAGAATGGCTTTACAGCAGTCACCCTGGCCCGACCCTCTATAGTGAAGGTTGGAGCAGAGGATGCCATTATCTTCATGCTCCATCCATCTCAGATAATGCGAATGTGAAAGCAACCCTTGCATTGTATTTCTTTTTGGGGGGGGGTCCCAGTCGTCTACCCTAACAATTCTTCCCCAGGTATAATATGCAGTAGATATGAGTTTCTTTGACTCTTTATTACTGTGCTCTGTAATCATAGAAGGCCTCTCTTTGGCATTCTCGGCTGAATTTCAATGAGAAGTATCTTCCAATTTCATCAAAATCTCATTTCCAAGTTCAAGCGGCGTGGCCCGAGTTAAAAAAAGACAAGAAAAGAAAAGACATCTTCCCTTTTATCATAATACTGTCAAGCAGCTGTTCTCGCCCCTAAATAGCGACGCTTGAAGAACCCCGGCTAGGAATACTCCGAATTGTGTTCAATGGATTGCTTAAAGGGTGCATTTGTTTTCATGCGGGGTTCGGAACATTCGTGTCATGCATTAGTTCCGATTTCTTATTTGGAAGCCATTCATTGTTAAAAACGACCGGTCCCACGACACTCGTTAATGGTTACTTGTTGCTGGGAGGCTGGAATGATTGGTGAACCCCATCTGACCAGAGACCATACCGTCATGACCTCCTGATGGAAACCCCTTATGGGTTTGAAAGGGGCATTGTTGTTGGACTGCACAAGCAAGACCTCTTTGGTTGGTCATTGGTCACAAAAAAGTCCCCACTAACGGGTTCCGCTTAAGAGCAAATTTTAAGCCATGAAAACGGCCACCAGGTGGCAGAAGTGCAAGAGCTCGGCAGAGATCGGGTGGACGGAAAAAGCACACATGACAGGAAGGAGGAAGTGGGAGACCGTGAGGAGTGCAGCGTGCAGAAGGTTACACATTATTGGGACATTTTACCGCATGCACACAAATAGTTCTGTTTCAAATGTCAAACTTGTAAATAAATTGTTGTTTTGACAAAAATGTTTTTGTGTTGTTTAGTTGTTTAGATATTTGACTTGTCACAAAAGCAAAACGTCAAAGTAAAAGTTATGCTGAAAATGCTCTTTCACTAAAAGCTGTTTTTCTCTTTTTTTAGTCAGGAACTGATATTTTCCTGAAACTTACCTTTGACTGCTGATTACTAAAAAACGAAAACGGTAGAAAGAAATTTTTTTTTTCCCGATGAAACACGGGAGTCTAATCTTTCTTTTGGTCGGTTCCATGTTTATACAGCCGGAGAACACAATATTCCGTGTAAAGATCAGTCAAAACGGTCTAAAATTGCTACTGTAGGCGTTGAAAAATGGCTGGGATCGAATGAGTTAATGCAGTTATTGATAAATAAAAGCATCTGTTTTTTTCAACTTTTGCATCTTCTTTTTCATTTTAGTGCTCTCCGTACAATCGTGTCAAAAATCCACCAGCGCAAAAATGTGAACATGTAATTTTCCCTCAATATTAAGGTTTTGTTCCAGAGCGAATGAGCAGATGCTCCCCTCCTGCTGACGGTGTTTTATGTATTTGTTTCATTTTTCTTGGCTCCTACTGTACTGACTACATTTTTTCCTTTTGTTTGTCTATTCAGGTCCACCGACTACGGCTCCGCGTACGAGAGAATGAACGACAAAGTCGGATCCAAGACTGTTCTCAGTTACCTTTATGTCTGTCCAACCAACCAGAGAAAGGTAAGCTCCTACTGCAAGTTTGCGAGACCAAGGATAGACAATAAAATGAAGTGTGTCGTACTAAAACCACAATCTGTACATTTTGTTCAGATTGAACGAGCAAAAGTGACATTTATAATTCATGGCGCCTCCCTAGATAACAAAAAATCAGTAGAAAAATGACTTACTCTGTTCCGTGGCAAATTTGACTCATTTTTCCCTGCAAATGGGTAAATACCATACTTTCAAGCCAAAAACCCAACTTCTTTATGTAAAAGTGTTTCTTCTTGCGAGTCATCAGTGAAATGAACACTGCAAAGAACAAATCTCAAAGAGGCGTCCATTTGTCTCTTTCTCTGCACTTGCTTGTTCCATTTTTGTCTTAAACCCGACTTTTTTTGGAACAGAAAACCAACTTACAGTTTCGCTCAGATAATATCAACATCCAGCAGCAACTCGACATTTGGCATGACTACTATTTTGATGAAAAATATTCTGAACCAAGTCGGCCATCTACCGGGAAAAGCATTTGTTTACTCTAGTACTCTTCATAGTTGACTTTCTCGATGTCACAAGTGCTTAGGTGAAAGTAAATACAACAGGTAAATATTTGTCCACTGAACAGTATTCTCAATGTATTTTTTTCTGAGTCGTGTTTAACATTTTATAAAGTAAAACTTGCTGAAATTGCACATTTTCATATACAAGTGAGGCTGACACGAGTGTGCCTGCCCACCGTCACCCTTCACATTGGTTTGGCTGCCAGTTTGTCTTTGTCTGCATGTTGCCAAAAATATAATTCTGCAGAAGCGTTTATTAAAACCTGGGGCGTTCTACAGCCTGTATTAAGCCTTTGATGTACGTGTGACATCATTATCCTTCGTTATGGGACAATGAAACACCTTAACTGTTATACGAGAGGCACTTGCACTACTGCTGTATCCTAAAGGGGTCAGTCCTGAGTGAGATGGAAGGTGCTTGTCACTGCCGTTCTTCCATACGGGATATGCATTTTTAAACTTTGGACAGCAGTAACACTGTCGAGCACAAAGAATTCCAGATATAAAGATTCCAGATATATTTATGCTCTGCGTAATTTATTAATTTGGCTGACGATGCACACAACAATGAGCTTTGGCTCCCTCCGGTGGACAAAGGCTGTCATTGCAGCAGCTTTGCCTCCCATCACAGCAACACAAGGCATGATGGGAAGCAGTGAAGATAGTTGCTGTTTTTCTATACACTCGTATTAACGCTTGTCTTGTTTTGTTATATTGTCTATTTCTTACCTAGCATGTTAAGCTGCTGTGTGATGATTTTAGTGTTCCTTTGTGCATGACACCGTGAGTCAGATTGTTATATGGAGTAATGACCTCCTGCGATTGCCGATGGCTTGACGTGCGCTTCTTGATTTCTCTGGTAGCTCGTGATTGGCTTGTGCCAGAGCTACCGTTTCCTAGTGGCATAGTATTTAAACCATTAGTAGTAGTAGTAGTAGTGAAATCTAAACAATATACATTATACATGTTGCTGTGTATGGAAGTGTATGGCCCACCCTATACAATAAATAAAATCAATAAGAAATAGTTGATATAATGGATGTTTTGTACATTCTTCAGCAATTTTACACATAACTTTACGTGAGTTTTTTTTATACAAAAGTCTAAAAACACGATTAATTGGATTCACATTATTTTTCATGGTTTTGTGTCCTTTTTGGTTAGACTCGGACCTTTTGGAACAGATTAATGGCGCCTACCGAGGTTCCAGCGTACTTCATAATGTGTTCACCCTAAGACATCCGTCTAAATGATCGATGTTGGGGGTATTTTAGTCTCTAATGGGGCAAACATTCTGCTAGTTATAAATGCACCGCTATTTTTCTAGCCTAACTTTAATTGATGGGAGTCGTATTGGCCACAAGTGACATCGCTCCATGGTAATTCCAGCACAGAGTAATGGCAGAAGTTCAGCTGGATGACCAACTTTTTGGTAATCACCTAACACTAATGTTTTTAGACAGCAGGCGTATGAAAAGTCACCTGACCCAATAAACTGCTCCATGCAGGGTGTGTCCTATACAATTATTCAAAAGAAATGTTTTGTTGCACACTCGATGTAATACGGTAACGTTCCAAAAAGGTAGCATGGCTCCGTGGTGGCGGTGTTTGCAGTGGAACACATTCCCGGCCCTCCCTGGCTGTTCATTTAGCTGCGTTGACAGTGATGGAGCGATCATCAGATCACATGTTCGCTTCGCTTTACAGTAATTTATCAGAGCTCTGCGGAGCAATGGGCTGGGAAAATGAAAAACATATTCGAAAAGTTTGAAGGAGTTGCAGGTTAACACTGCAAGCTGGAGACTGTTTGCAGTTACGGCATGGCATCAGATTGGGAAAAATGGTTTGGGTCATCATTTGGCAGGCATTTGATGGACTGCAGAGAACTGACTTTCACAAAAAATGCATAAATAAATTGCACTGTCCTTTGTTTTGGTGGTACGATCATATAGCAGTACTGCCTGAATTTCCGCTAAGTAGGATTCCTTCATTTTTTGGTAGTTACAGCATAGAAAACTTGTTTATGACCTTCTGAGGAAATGTTTTGCTCCTTCTAAACATTATTAGAGCCCTATACTGATTAATATGAAATAACACCCCTATGGTCACATTTACACCTTTACACAATAAAATAATACGACATAATATAGACTCACACATTCGGCGAGTTCCTTCCTTTCTTTCTTTTTCTTACTTCTGATTTCTATACAGCAGGGATTGGCAACCTGTCATTTGCGATTGACCTGTTGATCTTTGGGACTTACCCAGTCGATCGCTGTTGTAAATTCCCAAATTATACCTTTATATTTACCAAAAACACTGCTCAAGGCAAACTTCACGTTTGTCACGCCAGGCGCTTTCTGAGGACCAACGGCACATTCCAACCATCCAGGCAGTGGCTACCAAAATGCACATTTATGTCTGTCAGTGTTGCTGATAAAAGATGCCAGACAGTACAGCAGACGTTATATCAATGCCAAATCTACCAACTGGATAAAAATCTGCACTGTGGATTAATAAAGCCCAGCAAATGTTCCATTGTGTCTGGCTCTCTCTGACTGGAGCGGCTGTCTTTTAAATGACACTTTTTATTTTTAAGGGGAAAAAAATACAAAGCGACATGGCCCTGTGTGAAAAAAAGTCATTTTGGGCCAGCCTTAGCTGCAACAACTGCAATCAAGCGTTTCTAAAAACTTGCAATGAGTCTCTTCCAGCGCTGTGGAGGGATTTTGCAGAATTGTTGTCATTCAGCCACATTGGAGGCTTTTCCAGCATGAAGAGACTTTTTAAGGTCATGCCACGGCAGGTCAGACTCCATAGTCTTCATTTTGTTTTTCTTCAGCCATTCAGAGGTGGACTTAATTTTTTTCCCCTTTGTTGGGTGGAGAGGATGTACAAGGCAGGAGCTCTGCTGAGGATTTTATAAACTACAACTATTTGGTGATTTTCTGAATGCATTTCATGAACACAAGACCGCAACTGGTTGCTGATTCCCTCAACCTTAACTTGGATCTGCGAGAGGTACAGCTTCCTTGAAATGAAAGCTGCTAGGAAGCCAAGCTAACCGGCTAGTTGTGGAAGTTTAAAGCAGTTGCCTAGCAACAATGCCCAACAAAAAGGAAAATCAAAGAAAGCGAGCCTCTGCTACAATTGTAAACGATGCAGGCTCTGGATACATGGACTCATAATCACAAGCGCCAGTCTTGTTGCCAAATGTGGAGGAGGAGGTCGACTACAGCCATGAGTTGAGTACATCAGAAAAACAAGAAGAACAACAAAATGTGGAGGAGGAGGTCAACTACAGCCATGAGTTGAGTACATCAGAAAAAGAAGAAGAAGAGGAAAATTTCTGGGAGACCTGGATGCAAGACTTTAAGAAGTTAAAAGAAATGAAGATGGAGATGCAGGAGGTACGGGGGTGTATTGCAGCACAACCAGACCTTAAGAATTTGCAGTCACAGATTAAACATGTACAATCGCAGAATGACAGTATCATGGAAAAGATCCAAGGGGTCCCTGGTGATGTCATAAACCTGATGGAGGAAAATAGAGCACTGGGCAAAGAAACTGAAGCTCTAAAATAACAAATTGAGAAGTTGTAAGATAAAATGTTGTGTTGTGCTGCTCTTAAAGAGGTTAAAAACCCGGTGGCAGATAATAAAGCACTACATACTGATATCAAGGCTTTGCAGGATAATATAAAGTCACTATTGGAAGACAATGCTGCCTTGCACGCTGCCCTTAAGGACGCTAAAAACCATATGGAAGAAAATAGAGCATTATTCAAGGATGTTCTGCAGAACGATATCAAGACATTATTGGAGGACAATGCTGCCTTGCGTGCTGCCCTCAAGGAGGTTAAAAACCCCAAGGAAGTAAATCATGCATTACGCAACGACATCAATGCTCTACAGGATGATATCAGGACACTATTGGAAGATAATGCTGCCTTGCGTGCTGCCCTCAAGGAGGTTAAAAACCCCAAGGAAGTAAATCATGCATTACGCAACGACATCAGTGCTCTACAGGATGATATCAGGACACTATTGAAGGATAATGTTGCTTGAAGCACCACTCTGGAGGAAGAGAAAGAAGCAAAGGATAACATCCCTGAGCAAATGGAAACTATAATGGAGGAGATGGATCAGAATTCACGAATGAATGATGTGATCCTCACAGGGCTCAGAGGTCTAAAGATAGGGAAGCTCATAACAGAGGAGAACCAGATGGAATGGATGTTCCTTCAGCAAAGCAACAGACTAGCAGCCTTCTACAACCAAAGGAGGTGGATGTAGATATCAACACCATTGATACTTGCATCCCGCTGTATGGCAGAAACAACACCACACCTTCATCATCAAGTTCACCAACAGGGAATTCAAAACTGCACTGCTGGAACAGAGGAAGAACTTGAAAGGCACAAACGTCTTCTTAAATGAGCATCTGACAAAACGCAACGCTGACATCGCCAAGAAAGCACGAGACTTGAGGAAGCAGGGAAAGATCCAAAGTACTTGGAGCACCAACGGAAAAATATACATCAACCTTCATGGAGGTTCAGGAGAGGCAGGAGTGCTGTTTGTCAAAGATATGGATATTGTCAACCATCTGGATACATAGGGGGGAACAAAGGAAAATATGATATCTGTGTATGTATGCATGTATACATATGAATGTATGTGTATGCATGTATATACAGTATATATGAGTATGTATTAGCAAATCATGTGAGAAGGGGGTAGGAATAAATAAGCTCTGCTTCTTCCTACTCCTTTTCAGACATGTAGAACTGAGGAATGTAACATGAATCATTCTTTGTACAATGTGTGCATGTTCCAAACACATTCAACCAAACCAAACCAATCACATCTTGTCCGTAGTTAACTCATAATTAATCTAATTTAATCGCAAGTTAAAAAATGTGTATAATAGGTAGGGATGTAAATGTATTTGTCGTAAACAATTTCATTAGCAACTACAATAACTACATAACATTTTATGTAACTGGATATCAATGTATGCATGTTCCAAACACATTCAACCAGACCAAACCAAAATCATGATGGTGTGTTTTGGATCTTTGTCCTGCAACAAAATAGCTCCAGACCATCACACTACCACCACCATATTTTACTGTCGGTATGATGTTTATTTTTTTAATGCAGCATTACTTTTCCGCCAGATGTGATGGAAGACACACCTTCCAAAAGGTGAATTTTTGGTCTTGTCACACTGCAGAGTATTTTCCCAAAGGTCTTGGGGATCATCAAGATGTTTTCTGGCAAATTTGAGATGAAACTTAATGTTGTTTGTGTTCAGCAGTGGTTTTTGTCTTGGAACTCTGCCCTACAGGCCGTGGAACCATGATCACAGACCTTAACGAAAGCAGGTTATTCCTGCAGTTCTTTGGAAGTTGTTGTGGGTCTTTTGTGACCACTTGAATGAGTTGCCGCTGCACTGCGCTCAGGTTTACCACTTTTCCATGTGTGGCCATCTGTATATAATGGCTCTCACTGTGGTTTAATGGAGCCCCAAAGATTTAGTACTGGCTTTGTGAACTTTTCCAGACTGACAGATCTCAATTAATCTCAGTTACGTTTTAGGGGAGCAATCACTTTTTCACACAGAGCAATGTAGGTTTGGATTTGTTTTCCTCCTGAATAATAAAAAGCTTTATTCATAAACTGCAATTTGTGTTCAGTTGTGTCGACATTGACTAATATTTAAATTCATCAGATCCAGATCCAGGGCATTCCAAACACGCTTAATGGCCGACGTATTCAGTGGGTAGGTAATAACATTGAATTGGCATACTGACTGGTTTTCTGACCCCTACTGGACACCTGTGCAATAATCATGCTATTTAATCAGCACAACGGTGCCCTAATTAAATGGCTCAATGAAAACCAATGAAAAGCAGGACATGTTCAGGACACTTTCTAAAGAAAGAAAAAGCAAACAAACAGGAAGGCCAGGACAGTGCATGAAAACAGTCCTGAGAAAACAGGTCGTTTGGTCAGCCTACTGTAAATGATCTCCAGTGCGGCAGTAGAGCAGTGGCAAGAAGCCATGCCAAAGTCACACTCATGAAATGAACTTGGAAATTAAGTGAGGTTGTTTGCCAAGTATAAACCCGATGTGGGCCAAAATCACGGCCTTTTCTGCTGACACTGCTCCTGACACAATCTGCTCTTTTTACCCTCCCCATCCACTTTCAGTATTTCTTTACTTCTCCCTTCCCTTTTTTTTTACCCTTGGCAAAAAAAAAAACATTATTTCTTGACCACATTTTTTTTTTTTTCTCCCTCTCAGATTATGGTACTGACTGATCCGGAGTTTGAGAGCAGTGTGCTGATCAGCACTGATGAAGGAGCCAGTTTCCAGAAGTACCGCCTCACTTTCTACATCCTGAGCCTTTTGTTCCACCCCACTGAAGAGGACTGGGCCTTAGCATACAGTCACGACCAGAAGGTGATAGTCAAGAAAAGTTTATCCTGTTTCTTCATGAAACCCACCCATTAATCCATCCATCCATCCATCCACTACCCATCCATCCACCCACCCCATTAATCTATCCATCCATCCACCACCCATCCATCCATCCATCCATCCACCCATTAATCCATTTATCCATCCATCCACTACCCATCCATCCATCCATCCATCTCCATTAATCCATCCATCCATCCATCCACTACCCATCCATCCACCCACCCATTATTCCATCTATCCATCCATCCACCCCATTAATCTATCCATCCATCCACCACCCATCCATCCATCCATCCACCCATTAATCCATTTATCCATCCATCCACTACCCATCCATCCATCCATCCATCTATCTCCATTAATCTATCCATCCATCCATCCACCCATTAATCCATCCATCTATCCATCCATCCACCACCCATCCATCCATTCACCCCATCCATCCATCTATCCATCCATCCACCACCCATCCATCCATCTATCCACCCATTAATCCATCCATCTATCCATCCATCCATGCATAAACCATTCATCCATCCATCCACCATCCATCCATCCATCAATCCATCACACACCCACCTACCCATCCGCCCACCCATCCATCCATCCATCTCTATATCTTATTATTACTACACTGTCTAAACAGGTGAAATTGGCTTGCAATCAAATTGCAAGATATTCACTGCCTTGCAGAATCAATTGCATTAACATTGATTCATCCTGCAGATTAAATACGCCTCAGTAATGCAAGCCATCTATGCATCAAGGAATGAAGTTCAAGCAGGCGATGCATGTGTTTGGCAACCTAACAAGAGAGTCGGGGTCAGCGCGTGCAGTCGAATGCTGTTGGTATTTGCATCATCATATCGACACCTTGGCACGCGAAGAAAAAGCACCAGGAGATGGCTGCTTCTGCTTGACGCATTTCCATTCCTCCACTGAATGTGTCATCTGCATTGCCGACACCTCCTCGGGGTAGTCTGGGGAAAAAATATGTTCCTCGTGTAATAAGTCAAATAAGGTTTTCATAGATGTTGGCGGACTCCGCATTCCCTCACAGCCTCGACCCTTCATTTTGACATTCAAGCCAGCAGCGAGGGGCTTTTATATGGTCATTTTCAGTCGGTAACTGGCTAATAGTTTTCAGACTGTGTCACTTTGAATTTAATCAGCAGCACGTTGATGTTAAGCTTTGGGAAAGTGCAGCCCTGAGGACTTGCATGCGGGAGTGAAAGTATTTTCCATGCAACATCAAAACCCGTGTTGGGACAAATACAATGGAAAGGAGCGAGTGGTTTTGTGGTAGGTCCCGATTCCATTTCACGATTTTAATCTTTACATACGGTTTTTGTCATATTTGACCTGTTTTGACATTTGACAGCATAATACCATTAAATGTTATTTTTCCGCATGGCATATAATATGTCAGTCATTCATTCATTCCTTTTCTATGCCGCTTATCCTCATTAGGGCCGCGGGGATGCTGGAGCCAATCCCAGCAGACTTTGGGCGAGAGGCGGGGTACACCCCGGACTGGTCGCCAGTCAATCGCAGGGCATTTAAGGGCATCTAGATCAGCAAAACTATTTGCTCTATTGGACAGGTCCTATGTCATAAAAAGTAAGAATGCTCGATCCATCCATACATCCATTTTCTATGGCGTTTGTCCTCATTAGGGTGGCGGGTATGCTGGAGCCTATCCCAGCTGACTTCAGGCGGGAGGCGGGGTACATCCTGGCCTGGTCGCCAGTCAATCGCAGGGCAGACATACAAACATTCACACTCACATTCATACCTATGGACAATTTAGTGTTGATATTGCCGTAAAAATGTAATATCAGTAAATATCGGTATCAGGTTTTTGGTATCTGTATCAGCAGCCATGCAAATGATGAACTCATCAACCGTGTTGTGTCTCGTCACTCTCCCTGCCTAGCGTTGTCTGTGGTTTGGAATTATTCCCAAGTGTCCTTTGGATGTGAAAAAAACGACTGCAAAGTGTTGGTTATGCGAGGCGGAACCCAGACCTCTTCCTTTGATACAATTCCCAGTGTGGAACGATCCCAACAATCGGAAAATCATGGGTCTGTATCGCGCTGGTTAACCAGCCCTTTTGAAGGCGCCACGACGATTCACCAATCTTGGAGTTCTTCGAGCCTCGCTTTGCCATGGCCAATCGCCAGCTACTTGCTGATGCTGTATCCTTCGGGCCATTAGATATCTGGCCTTCAACCATTGGTCGGGTTAGCATTTTGAGTTGGACTGCTCAGCGGCCAGATAAAGACTTTGTGTCAATTCCACGACAAATTTAGAGTTGGACAATATCGGATATCATCAAAAGCCAATATTGGACATCCCTAATAATAAGTACTTGGTCTTTTTAGCGTTCAAAGCTATCGCTTACCTGAAGCAGGGGATTTTTTTCATGTGTGCAAAGTACAGACCTTCTGTTGAAGACTTTCAGTTCTGCATGAACTCAAATCAAATCGTTGAAAAGTATTCCAAATCACCTCTAATAAGCACATATAGAAATTTTACAAAAGAATGTTGAAACGGTCAGAGTGAATACCGGGTCAAACAGAACCGTGAGTTGCAAGAAATATTTGAGTATGCTTTACTTCAGTCAGGGAATGTAAAATCGGGAGTGCTGAATGAACTACGACTATGCATTGTCATTGCTAAGCGGCACCAAGGCAGGCACAGCAGATGGACTCATTGATGGAATAGCAGATAAAAGCTTTTGGTAAGCCATTGTCAAAACAGCAGATGGAAGTGTTTGCCCAGTCCGTTTGTGGAATGTATCAATAGAAGAAAGACGACACTGTTTACATTCACAAATTAATTGGAGTATTGCCATTGTTCATTCTGCACATGTGAATTACAAGTTTACATGCGCGAGCTCTAATTTGACTGTTGACAATTTTGAATATCTTCTAGTTGTGTGGGCTTCTCCTTTAGGAAGAGAAGGTTACATCCTAGTCTAGGTGCTGTAGCATAAGGACGGGTGCTACGTGGTAGCGACGGTACTGGTGATAGGTTGCGTGCCATGCTAATTAACAGCCTGGTCGGTGAGTGGGGGCACATCTTCTATGCCCTCGGACCCAGGCGTACATACTGTAGGCGGACTGTGTTGCCTTGCTCGCTGGACATTTTGCTGCTCCACAAAACATCATTGGCCGCTGGACTTTGTGACCTGCGACACCTCCAACCTCGCAGTCGGCGTTGTCTTGTCTCAACGTCCTGAGGCGTTTGCAGTAAGAGTACTCAGCAAAAGTACTCCACGGGGAAGAAAGAGGCTTTGGCGTGTATCTGGGCCAGTGAGTGGTGGCAGATGTGTCGCTACGGGTGGCACTTCACTGCGAAGGGACCACAAGCCCCTGACAGTCCTATTGGCTACAACCACCGGCGGTCACAAGTTTCTGCCCTGCTGTCCAAAGCCACACCCATTTCCGTGCCAGACGCCACCTGAGCTTATTTTCATGCTGCATGGACCCCCCCTGGAAAGATGTTTTCCTGCAGGAGCACCAAACTGCATCAGCGCAGGACCCTGTGTTCATTTAGACCTAGAATATCTACCACCCTTCCATCACATCAATGACATGCTGGAATGACATTTGTGTGGCAAAGGGAACTGACTCGTATACACAATAGTTCCCATTGCTTATGGCAATGTTACATGAGGGCCACCTGAACATCATAAAACAATGCCACAGGTCTGGTGGCCGGGCATCGACAGTGTCTTGGATGTGCTAGTGAAAGACTCACCCGGGGTAATACGGGCATGCCCCCATCTACACTGCGATCCCACATTCAGCTGAACATTTGCGGGGAGCTCCACGGCATCCCCCAGCACCAACGCCTTCTCCTGGTGGCCTATGACCTTCCTTCTAAATGGTCATGGAATTTCCCTTCTCTCTGTTTGTCCGCTCGTTTGTGCTTGACACCATCACAACAACGGGTCTCAGTTCATCTTGACTGACTTTGCCACCTTCTTGGAGGAGAGGTTTGTCAAAAACATAAAAAACACCTTAAGGCCAACAGCGGTGTGGAGGGGTTCAAACAAACACTTTGAAACGGCCTCAGAGCACAGCAGGCAGACGACCTCCTGTTTGCATCAGTGCTTCCTACAGGACAACAATGCATGCCATGCCAACAGGCAGTTCTCAGTTCATTCTGGCGCTAGGACGTGATTTACAGTTTTCTTTGAATTTCTTGTGCCAACCAAAGGGAGGGACCCCAGTGGTGAGTCCCTCCCAGGGCAACAGTGGCCCAGCAGTTCAGCCCCAAGCACCATGCAAGACAACCTTCACTTCAGACTGGATTTTGAAACCGGTTTGAATATTCTGTCCAAGATTATTTAGAAGTTTAGTGGGCCCAACATAGATTCTTGAACACATTTTTTTACTTGCAAAACATCCGCATAAGAAACCCCTTCATCAGCCTACGATAGCCATACAACAGCATCTTGGGAAAAAACAATAGTCATCCCTTATTTATGGTTTCAGGTCCAACCCCGGTAAGTGAATTTCAGCAAAATAGGATTTAATATTGATGAATTGAAATTTTCATCGTTATAGTGTAGAAAACCTGTTTATGACTTTCTAAACATGTTTATTCTTACCATTAGAGCCCTCTATACATTAAATAACACCCCAGTGTCATCTTTGCACACCTATTATTCTTTGTTTACGTGTAGGCTATGGTATTGTTGCAGGAACACAAGAAATGGGCGGTGTGTTTTTTTTATTGTAAATTTAAGAAACATTTTCAAATAGAGTGGGTAAGAAGGACAAAGTAAGAAGCCAAAAACGTTTTTTCCACACGGTGGACATGCCATGACATTTATACATGCATGAAATTCAACATGTCTGTTAGAGATAGCTATTATAATCCAGACATTTGTGTTCTGGCCGTAACTGCATTGTTACAAGCAGAGTGTTACAGTGTAAAACATTACTGTTTTCCACGTTTTATTGCATTTATTTATTTACTTGCATGATTTGTTTATTTGTAAGGGACAATGCGATTTCATTAAACACAAGCTAAAACATGAGTTAACAAGAGCCAGAATTAGCCAGAAGGCTATTGTTCATCTGCAGTCCCTTGGCCATGATGTTAAAAAGCCAGCAAAATTCAGTACAGTGAGACAAACACAAAATACATACAGTAAGGACATCAGATAAATGTTAAAAAGATCATTAAAAAAAATAAAATGCACAAGAATAAAACAAGTAATTAAATAAATATAACAATACAAGAAGAAGATGAGCCATTTTAAATGCTTAGTGAAAGTTTTATATGTTGTCATCCAACAAAGATTGTTCAACATCATGGTTTGAGAGAAGGATCCAAAAAGCTAGCTCAGAGATTCCAGCTGTCAGTTTCCACTGTGAGGAACATAGTGAGGTAATGAAATACCACAAGCACAGTTCTGGTTAAGGCCTGAAGTGGCAGGCCAAGAAAAATCTCAGACAAGCTGAGGCAAAGAATGGTCATAACATTCAAACTCAACCCACAGACCAGCTCCAAAGGCCTACAACATTTTCTTGCTGCAGATGGTGCCACTGTGCATCGGTCAACTATTCAGGGCACTTTGCACAAGAGGATGCTGCATGAGAGTGATGCGGAAGAAGCCATTTCTGCACACGTGCCACAAACGGAGTTGCTTCAGGTATGCTAAAGCAGATTTAGACAAGCCAGCTTCGTTTGGGAACAAGGTGCTGTGGACTGATAAAACTAAGGGGCGGTATGCATGGTGGATAAGGAACACAGAATCCCAAGACAAACACTTGCTACCCACAGTAAAATCTAGTGGTGGCTCCATCATCCTGACAGGTTGTGTGGCCAGAACAGGTACTGGCAAGTTGCCTGGATTCCAGTCAGTATCAGCAGATTCTTGGTAACAATGTTCAAAAATCAGTGACAAAGTTGAAGTTGCACCGGGGCTGGATATTTCAACAAGACAACAACCCTAAACACTGCTGAAATTCTACGAAGACTTTCATGCAGAGGAACAAGTACAACATTTTGGAATGGAATCTCAGTCTTCAGAGATGAATGTAGTTGAAAATCGGTGGTGTGGGCTGTCCGTGCTCAGAAACTACCAAACGTGACTGTTTCATAAAGAAGAATGATCAAAGATACTGTCAACCAGAATCCAGACCCTCATTGGAAGTGTTTAGAGGCTGTTATTTCTGCAAAAAGAGGATCTACTAAATATTGATGTATTTTTTCTGTTGGGGTACCCAAATTTATGCACCTGCCTAATTTTGTTTAAAAAATGTTTGCACACTTTCTGTAAATCCCGTGTTTGTCTGCTATATGACATAATTAAATGCAATTGCTGATCCAAACAACTAATGATGTATAAAGGAAAATCTTGAAAATGATCAGGGGTGCCCAAACTTTTGCAGACCACTGTATATTGATTTACAACCTGCATCTTTGGCCAGCGACACATATTGCAACCACCTCTGTTGGTTTTGCTAAAAAACATACCGACTGTTTTAGAGACATTTAACTGCATGATGATGATAGCAGGCAGGCTTGTTGAGCGAAAACTGGACACTTGCAATCAGGCTTGATGACAGGACGCTTGCAGACTGGTCCAAAGACAGGGCGCCAGCAGGGGGTTGGCAGGAGGGGCTGATGGCTGGAAGCTAAAAGAAAGGCTGATGACGGTAGAGTAACAGACCCAAACAGACCGGTCAGGATCAGATTTATTGACACTGCCGCCTCTAAGGAGCTCTAGGACACAGTGGTGCACCAAACAAGAAGGGCCTATGGTAAGTTACAATAAGTAACAAGACGTGAAAGTATTCCAACTATTGAAGACTAGAACCTCTGCGTGGCGCTTTGACTGCATCCTCATGGCTTTGGCTGCAGACTGGCCAGCACTGAATAAATGATACTGGGTGCACACAACTCTCTAGTTGTGTAGTGCAGCTCTGTGTCGCCCCGGTGGAACTGCAGGCGGTGGCCAGTCTCTACTGGAGGACTGCTGTCCTCATGGCAGACCCAAAGCAGCAGCAGTCACAAAGCCTCTCTTCACTTTGCTCGCCTTAAAGTTATTATCATTTTCTTACGTGTTATAGGACTTAATTGATTTAGTCTTCTGCTTGAATAATGGTCAAGACTGAGTTCAGTTGATAGAAGTATTTCAGCTGAGGTAATATTCCTGGCACCTAAGACTTCCTGTCATCTGCCAAGAGTCTTCCGCTAGGAGACTACCACCTTGCCAGGACCTGAGTTCAAGTGAACATCTGTTCGTGTCTGTAAATATATCTCCGAGCAGTTCAATCACGTGACTTGACAACACTGGTCTAAATAAGTCAGCGCTCAGTCTATGAGGGAAAGGACGAAACAAAGTTTGCTTTGTTCCTCCATGTCCTGGAATGGAAAGATGGGAAGTCACACCAAAGACATGCATAAATGGTCTACAGTGTGTGTGTGTGTCAGTCTGTGTCAATGAAATAAATCTTAACCAAATTATAAGGAAGGTACATGTCATGTGTTTGCATATACTGTAGATTAGAGGTGGGCAATCTCCGACCCGTGGGCCACATCAGGCCCGCCACGTGTTTTAATCCAGACCACAGAGCATTTCCAAATACATTTTTTTAATGGAAACGTGACTTGCAGTGTTATTGTGGCACGCTCGACTTGCCAAAATAGTCTGAAGATCTGTAGCTTGCACAAAAAAGCCATGCAAACAATACCAGTCAACACAAACTACACCCAAAGTAACCCGCCTACTGCACCATGTGGGCATACAAACAAATATCTACATGCAAAACCCATGCAAACAAAGCAAAACAGCCATACATTCCCGCCACAAGGCATGCTGGGTAGCTTGCAGAACTATTTCTCCCAACATTGTGCAGTGTTTTTGCTTCTTTTTGCTTGATTAGAGAAAAAAACAAAAAGGAGCTAACATACTCTTGACAATCAATGTTTTATTGTTCATAGTCCATACTCTTTCTACAGCTGGACTACCCAGCATACCTTGCGGGCACTTGGAAATAACAGTTTTAAGTTACATGTTAGTTGCTGTTTGGTGTAGTTAGTTGTTGATTCATGCGATGCGTGCATGTGTTGTGTTTTCATTTTGTTGCACCGTGAGTAAGTATGTTTGATGCCACGTGTATATATGGAAGGCCCGTCCATTGGGTCCGCGAGTCAAAGCGTTTGCCCACCCCTGCTGTAGATGGACGGAAGGTACTTCATTCTAGGTGAAATTCAAGTTATCCAAAACCAAAACATAAAATAATCACAACACAAAGCTGCATTGCCAGATTTAGATCATCTTGCTTCATGAAAAACACTGACCGCCAATGCGTCATCAAATTCCAGCAGCTCAGCCAACATGGCGGCATGCCGGATGCTAACACCTCACATCTGGAAAATTGCAATCAAAAAAATGGTGATGCACAAAAACTCACAGGCGGTGAGCTCTTGCACGCTAAACTTTTGTGTGCCGTATTTGTGGGGTTTTGTTGTTGTTTGTTGCACTGTGGGAATTCCAAAGCCCCACGGTCTCTTCAGATCACAGTTCTGAGTGGGAGACAGCCAAAGCATCACACGTAGCACAAGCCGAAGCTGGGATGCTGGGCAAGAGACATCATTATGCCCGAGAGGCCGCTGTTCCCCAGCCTTTTTTATGACAGTTTCAGGTCTCACAACAACAAAATGGATTAGCTGGGACAGGACTTGGAAAGTGTATGATCGTCACTCGCTTGAGGCAGTTAGGTGATGGCTGTCAGAGAGACCCGTCTACAGCACTTTGTGATTTCTGCACCAGCTGTCAGCCGGGTGACCATATTGTGATTACCAAAAAAAACCCACTCAAAGTTTACTGGAAGTACGCCTTCCCCTCCGTCTCAGTGGGATGTTGGGGAAGTTGTTACATTACAAAATACTCTACTATACGTGTATGTAACCAAAGATACAAACCGAGCAATCAAAAGCAAGATCGGTTAAAAACCAGAACGGAAATGATTCCAAAACCAGAATGGTTAAAAGTTTTGGGATGTAAGCAATATCATCGAGAAAAATGTCCCAAGGACTTTGTGAGGCTTTTTCTTTGGCTTTTTAGCAACCCTAATTCAAAATGCCACTACCGCAGCAGCCTTTCAGGGATCACACCACATGCAGCAGAGCGCTCTCATGCCTCTCACTTTAATGATCCACTGGAAAAGCAGTGGATCCGGGACATTTTCATCAGTTTCTTAAAAAAAAAACAAAAAATGGGACATGTCCACGAAAGAAAACGGTCCTTTGGCCTCAGGCCGTGCTTAGCCCCGCATCAACGGAAACAGCGGCTCTGGTGTTATGCAGTATCTATCTTGAGTTGGCTTTGATTTTACATGAATATCGGTTTTGCAAAGATGCACACGTCGTCATAAATAAATAACCACAACAAGTAAAAATTGGGGGTTGCAGAACCCGTAGGTCAACCACGACGCTTGTCAGACTGAGGACAGTGCTGCTCAGAAAGTTAGATAGGAGGTCTCTTGGAAAGCTACAGACAAGAAGAGGAGTGGCACTGCAAGGAACAGGAACAGAGAACCGGCATACCATAAGCCGTAGCTTTAGAATGAGCTCGGACCACAGAGGTAAACACAGAAACCCGAAGTCTCCATTGTAACTGAGGGGCTTAAGGTGTGTATCAGGATGAAAGGTCAATGGTGTCACCTGAGGCTGGAGTGACTGTGTCTTGGTATGACTGTGTCCTGCCTGGAAGGCTGGTGGTCTGGCGTTGAAGCCGGGGAAGTGACTGGAGGTGAACTGGAAAATCCCATTGATTTGTTTACAAAAAAAGAACAATTTGAATGAAGAGCAGCGCATTGGAAATGTTGTTGACATGTTGTCGGTGTGGACAAAGGAACTCACTACGAGCTGAAGGTCATTACGCAACACTCACGGTGTCATCAAGGAGAGAATGCTAAAATCCTCACACAGCAACTCAACACACAAAAAGTAGGTGAGGAATATACAAGTCAAGTACCAATACAACTGTAGAATAGTAACGCCTATCTTAACTGCTACCCATCGTGCGTTGTTTTCCAGGCCACCACGCGCTGTCCACCAGAGGCAGCCTGCTTCCCAGCAAAGCAATGCATGATGGGGAGCGGTTAGGATCATTGCTGTTTATTATTCGTCACCCGTCTTGGTACTTGTCTTGTATATTTGTACCTACGTTTCGAGTGTTAAGTTGCTGTGTGAGGATTTCAGCATTCTTGACACCTCTTGCGATTTCCAAAGGGTCGATAAGCTCATCTTGAATTTGGTTAGTCGTCCGACTCATGCTGAATTGCTTCACACACAATATGTCACACTGTGCTCATACAGGAGTACTGTGTAGTACTGATGCATGGTGAGATTTGTTGAATTGTCAACAACAAGGAAGGTATCTGAATGTTCAGCGTTATTAGGTATTAGTGTAGAACTGACAAAAACTACCCACGTTTTGAGTTTTTTTTGCTCAATACATGTTGACAGGAACGATACACTGTCCCACATTACGGCAAAAACAGGAGAGTATGTATTTCTCTGATACCTATCACCTCCTCTGAGAATAGTCCAGCTAAAAGGACAAAGGAGCTGGCAGAGCCTCCTCTCCGAGGGAGCCCGCACAGCCCCTTCACCCGCTGCCTATGCAAACGTGGTTTAATTCGCTCCGCCCAAATGATGCAAATTTATGCTGTTAATTATTTCTAGCTGAATTCTATCATGGCTAAACGTTTCCAGAAATGCAATGGGGACGTGTGGCTATTCAGGGAGGGAGGGAGAGGACATAGAATGACTGTGTTTGATGAATTTTAATTGGAGTTAAATGTATTCTAAGAATTAGCATTTTTATTTTATAGCTTTGTTTTCTGGGGAGCATGTGGTTGTCGCAGCTGCCTCACAGTCAAAGGCCCTCTTTTCAATCTCTCCGGGTCTCTTCTTTAGGTCTTCCGCTTTCCCTGGGTGGGGGGCGTACAGTGGTGTGAAAAACTATTTGCCCCCTTCCTGACTTTTTATTCCTTTGCATGTTTGTCACACAAAATGTTTCTGATCATCAAACACATTTTAATGTTAGTCAAAGATAACACAAGTGAACACAAAATGCAGTTTT
>QODF01000031.1:4876340-5013429 GCA_024372805.1 Oostethus manadensis | reverse complement strand
ACTGTATAGGACACACCTCAATTTAAGCCACACCCACTACAATTATAAAAAGAAAATTGGATGTGTACATACAAAAGCCACACAGGATGATGAGCCGCACATGTCCTCGTCATAAAATGCAATATTGTGGCGCATATGAGTTGGTTAGGAACAAGTAGTTCTTTATTTGGCAGGAACTCGTCATTGACAGAATGAGCCATCTTAGCAGCAAAGCAATGCATGATGGGAAGCGGATAAGATACTTTTTTATTCTACACTCATATTGCTACCTGTCTTCTATATTTTGTATCTACCTTTTGCATGTTAAGTTGTCATGTGAGGATTTTAGTGTTCTTTCTAAGATGACACCGTAAGTCGGACTGTTACATTGAGTAAGGGCCTCCCGCGACGTTTGATGAGCTATGAGTGTTCGGTTCGCAACGCCCATCATATTCATATATCAATTCATAAAAAGGCATGCAATAATCTAAAAACAAAAAAAAAAACACATTGCAGGTTTTTTTTGTTTTTTTTTCTAATCGCTTTGCACTAAAATGCTCGGACAGTGAAGGCAACATGTTCTGCTTCATTTGCTCTGTTGGTAAAAGGCAAGAAGACATCATAACAAGGATCCACTGGGGAAACACAAGAAGAGGTGGTTGAGTTAAAAAGGCAGCAAAAGCCAGAGGGAATCCATTTGTTTTGACTTGCTGTGCACACATTTACAATGATAATAACGCAAAATGATATTTCAATGTACGATGTTTGCAAGCACGACGGCCGTTCTTGTGAGATATTGTACGTGTTAAAATAATGGTAATAATGACCACTTGCAAATATTCTCAGTCCGTTTTGTGTGTGATATACAGTACAGTAGAAATGGTCTTGTCGGGACGAGCCATGGCGTGGGGTCTCTCACCAACGCGGTTGGCGTGTTTTTTGGTCAACGTTACACATGTACACGTATGCCAAAATTTTACTTTGGTTTGCGTACGTTTTTTCAACACATTCTGTTTTCTTTACCATAAAACATCTTTTTTAGCCGCCTATTACTTTGCAGAAAATAATTTAAAAGCCGTGTAATTACATATATATAATGAATAAAAGGGATGAAAAGACATTTTTTTTTAACTTCCATTCAAGAATTTATTATTGCCAAAGAACCTATGTGGCAGCAAGATCAATACGGACGCCACCTTCATGTTTTGCCATTAGTTATTTGTAGTGTCAGGTTTTTCTTTAGATCATGGCTGCAAATTACCCTAAGACAAAGCCAAAAAAGTGCCAGAATTCTACTTTTAAAAATTTGAGAAACATTATTGAATGAAAAAAAACAAAAACACGGCAAAACACCAATGTGGGATCATTGCTGATTTTGTTGCCACATCATATATTTGGCAACAATCAAGTCTTAAAAAAAGGTCAAACAAACCTTAAATATACATTTATCCCTTTCATCCCTCATTTATCTGCATTCAGAATTGTTTTATGCATGTAAAACTATAAAAACCTGTTTTGAGGCATAACTGTGTTCATTAGCAAAGAACTACAGAGTCAGACGCCGATGACATCATACACAGATGACTTCTACTTCCTGTTTCCATGTATTATTAAGCTCGTATGCCTCTAACAAGGACGTATTGTGATAAAAAAAAACCAATACCATACATTAAGAGCACACACACACTCGCACAGTGTATTATTACCAGGACAAGAAGTGTGCCACATCGTGTAACAAAAATGTGCACAAACTGAAGCAAAATCTGGCATACACTTTCTCAGCGAATGGCAACACCAGCTGATGACCCTGCCGCTGACCTTATGGCACCGTTGGAGATGCGTTAGGCAAGACGTCAAGGTTGATCTACGTTAACCAAAAAACGTGCTAACCGTACACTAACCAAGGGTCAATTGTAATTGTAGACAACTATCCAATTGGTTCGAATTTGTGTCTCGGCTTTAGGTAATAATTAGTGTTAATTAACGACTTGTTATGGCAACACCAAATACATCAGACGAGGCCTCGAGTACTGACCATGGGTGACACCGAGGTCACACAAACCCAGTACGATGCATGATCCAATCGTAACCTTTCCCAATTATTTTTTAAACCCTCAAAACCGAAGCTATAGCCGACAGTAGGATTTGGCAACAAGCAACATCAACCAAAAATGATTCTCAGGCCATTCAATCGATCGCAACCGGACTGTTCAGGTTGTCATAGAAGACGTTTCGCCTCTCATCCAAGCGGGCTTCATCTGTTCATGCTCAAAAACTAGGTGGGACACACACCAGTCAGACTAGATAGGACAGTCAATTTGGGTTTACAGACTTAATGGGAACCACACTGGATCTTGCACCAGGTTCTCAGACTAGAGTTGTCCTATCTATTCTGACTAGTCTAGGTTCTCAGACTAGAGCTGTCCTATCTAGTCTAACTGGTGTGGCTCCCAAGGTGAAACGTCTTCTATGACAACCTGAACAGTCCGGTTGCGATCGATTGAAAGCCCTGAGAATACAAAGACCTCCTGCATGAATTCAGAGGCCCACCTAAATAAGTAAGCAGCATTCTTTAAAAACATATATTAATTAATGAAATAAAGGCTTTAGAAATTCTGCTATTTCACGATGGTGACTGGCTGACCCCGCGTTTGACTTATCAACTTGAGGTGGGCACTCTGAAGCACAATGTGTGGCTGCTGAGAGGTTTTAAACTCTAAGATGTCAATGAGCTGATGAATAGAGCTGGTAGAGGCTGCATACCGGCCCATATGTCACTGTCCAAAGAGATGAGGGACCCTGCCTGCCGCTATGTTACGCCAACACAACGGCTCCCGCCGTGGGCTTTTTATACAATAACTGAGAAAAACCAGGACAAAACAGGAGTCCTTGGGTTACCATTTATGAAACTTCAGCTTCGCCAAAGAGCAGACTCATTTCCTCTTGCAGCTAACACACAAAAATGGCCAGAAAAATATTCCATGTCATTGGTAGTGGCGATTGCTCAAAGACTGCAGGGGAAGCTCAGCTTTCCCTAAAATGGCCAAAAAATTTCATTGACGAAATATGCGCTAGAATACCTCCATCTTTCCTTCAGAACCAGCTACTTACCTTTGGATCACCACTGGATGAATTCTGGGCTTTGTCCCGCCCACCGGACGCTCGGCATCTCTGTAGTTCTATTGGGGCAGTAAGCTGGTCCGGACGCTCGGCTTCTGCATGATGATTGGATGATCCGTCTGAGGAGAAATCCCTTTTTGAATGACATTGAAATGAGCGAACCAGCAATCTTGAAGTATAAACGTCCACTGGAGCATTTTCCAAGTTTTTCTTTCCGTTATTCCAAACTGATCCGGAGAGTTTGCCGATCCCGGGAGACTTTGTCTGTGTTAAAAACAAGTAGGAACGCAGGAGAGACTTTACATTTCAATAAATAAACACTTTCATGACATAGGCTGGGGAAAAAAGGAGCGTTCCCACCCGCCAAAAAATAGCGGAACGTTTAGATTTGGCCCAAAAACCAATGTCCAAATGACGTCTGGTGTTAGGCGCTTCCCACCACTGGTCATTAGTTCCTGGTAATGTAAAGTACACCCTGTATCTGTCACAGTATGCACAACTGAACGCTTTACATCCCGATAGTGGTTTACAAAACCGTGGGAATACACCATTTAGAAGCCGGGTTAAGGATGAAACCCTCATTAATGCAAGTTCTTGTCTCGTATTCACAGCTGTACAGCTCATTAGATTTTGGGAGAAAGTGGCAGCTTGTCCATGAACACGTCACCCCGACAAGGTTCTACTGGTGAGTCATTTGCTTCTCATTTCTGTTTACTTATGAAGAGATGCGGACGCTCGGGACTGAGTAAGTCAGCAAATTTGATTCATGACTGACTGGCGAGGGGACTCGAACATTTCCCCCTTGATGCAATCAGGCAGATATCAATTCCACTACGTTTCTTTTACGTCCAACCGCAGTTCTTTGAGAATAATGAGTTACAGTGTAATCAAAAATTGCACAGCCTGCTTTTAGAGAAAATCAAAATGTCGGTAAACATAGACAAGGGGTGGGGGTATCAGCCTCCTACCAGGGCCGGAGACGATGAAGGTCAGACTCACATGCCTGGAGGCGCAAGGCTGGTAGAATCAGGTGATAAGCATGTGGAGGCATCTAGCCTCGAGCAGATAAGCGTAGCAAGTCGGTGTGACATTAACGTGCAGAATTGCATATGCATGTTTTACGGTTGTGACCGTCAACCCAATCCGATCGGCTCAGCCATAAATCCTTAAACGAATCACTTGTACAGCCACGCGCTAACGGGTCCTAAATGTTGTATAAATATTGTTTGTAATTAGTTTAATGACCAAAACAATTTATCTCGCTGTTCATTTGCTGACGTGACGCCGTCGGAGTACTATCAGCTGCACAATCGTGGCGGTGTACGAGCCGGCGGATGCTTACAGCCATTCCGGCCCAGATTTGAGTGTCAGCAGTTTCCGAGGAGAAAAGATGGTAGAGACATTTGGAAACGAAACAGAGAACTTGCAGGACGTGGACTTAGAGATGAAGATCGGTCACCTTCGTAACGGTCAAGGGTAACTTGTGGTAAATGACTGTGGAGTCGCTTAGCCTTCAATTATTCTTTTACATGAGCTCGTTAATGAGGGTAAAGGGATGTTTATAGCCAGATTTATTTCATATTATGTTGCCATTACAATCGCCGCCCCACTCCTGAACCGTCAACGTAAACGATGTTTATATACATGCACAGAAAAAGACTTTGCAGCCTTGTCGCTCTGGTGGAATAGTGTTTGAAGTACAATATGTAAACAAGACATGTCTTACCTTGTTCTGTGGCAACTTTGTGGTAGTGGTCGTTATTGTCATGTACTGGCGGATACTATTACACAGGTGGAATAGGATTCTTTATACCATACATACGGGGTTCCTTTAAAGCAGTCATCAGTGAAATGAATACTGCAAGACAAGAAAAAAACCTTCAGGTTGGAGTCCATCAGTCTCTCGTTCTTTGCATTTGGTCTATCCATTTTTGACCTAAACCTTCCTCTACTGGAAAAGAAAACAAACTTACAGTATCACGCAGAGCCCGGAAACATCCAGCAGCACCCCAACGTTTTGGCATGACATTTTTTGATAAAAAATATACTGAGTCGAAGTGGAATATCTCCTTTGAGAAGCGTTGCCTTAGCTTGTCATGGCTGATGCCACAAACTATAAATGTAATTTTTCAAAATTTACCGTTTGATTTCAAAAATAAAAAAAATAGAATTAAATGACAATGTGTGACATATTTAACATATATATCAATATTTAACCAATTTGTAGCCTTCAGTAACCCATTTCTCTACAGTAGATGCTTATCAGACGGTCCATCACAATGATATTTACAACCCTAGTATTTGGATGCGTAAGGTGAGTCAAACCAAACCGAATAACGGCCACAAAAGTGCAAGTGCAACAACAAACCGTAGTTCCTGACGCACACAGATGGACGCTCACGCTAACCTTTCCCTCAGATGACGTGAATGTTTTCAAATGTCACTCTATCGCCGTTATGTCATGTGGTTCTGTGATCTGCCGCTCACTTAGGTCTGTGTCGGGTCTGGACAAGGAGCCAGATCTCGTCCACATGGAAGCCCACACCCCGGATGGAAGTGAGTTCATGCTACACACGCGTGCACCACTAAATCCCCCTGAGTACCAAGTAGGACGTGCGCGGCAAATAAAGCGAGTGCATTTTTTTCGCCTGACACGGATTATCTTCTGTCAACGCCGTCGTCCTAATTGCCCCGATAACAGGCGCCAAGCGCCGCCATGTATGCAAGTATTTATGCCTGCCATACGACAGACAGGGTGTGATGTTATTTGTGGAATTACTTGACACCAAATTAAACTTCCTCAACAAGGACACAGGAAGTGCGACTGACATTAATTGCGGTGTTATTCAAAGGATCCACCNTAATGTTTTGACTAAATTAGTTTTCTTAGTTTTATACTATATTACGACTAATATTACAAAGTAATGTTTTTTTTGGTCCCTAACATTTTAACTCTACGCTACTAAAATTATTTTTCCTCATAATATTACAAGATTTTTCTTGTAAAATTGCATTTTTTTTAGAATGAAACTCTTTCAGTTAATATTTTGACTTTATTCTGATAAAATTACTCTAGTTTTTTTCATTTCTGTTGTTTTGATTTTTTTAAATAATTTTCCAACTATTTCAACTTTCTTCCTGTAACTGTTCTTATTGTATTTATGACTTAATTCCCATAATATTTTGATTTTATTTTCGTAATGTTTTGATTTTATTGCCTTAATATTTTGACTTTATTCCCATAAAATTAGATTTTTTTCCCCCAACTTAATATTCCAAATAGTAATTTTTAAAAATAATATTACAACTTTTAAAGAAATAAAATTGTATTTTTCTATAATATTATAACTCTATGCTACAAAAAGTATTTTTCTTCATATTTCTCTTGTAAAATTGCATCATTTTTTTCATTTGAATGCAACATTTTTTGATAATATTTTGACTTTATTCTCATAAAATGACTGCAGTTGTTTTCATTTCTATTGTCCATCCATCCATTTTCTTCCGCTTATCCGAGGTCGGGTCGCGGGGGCAGGAGCCTAAGCAGGGAAGCCCACAGGTCCCTCTCCCCGGCCACTTCGTCCAGTTCTTCCCAGCAGATGCCAAGGCGTTCCCAGGCCAGCTGAGAGACATAGTCTCTCCAACATGTCCTGGGTCTTCCCTCCTACCGGTTGGACGTGCCCTGAACACCTCCCCAGGAAGGCGTTCGGGAGGCATCCTAACCAGATGCCCGAGCCACCTCATCTGGCTCCTCTCGATGCGGAGGAGCAGCGGTTCTACTCCGAGTCTCTCCCGGATGACAGTGCTTCTCACCCTATCTCTAAGGGAGAGCCCAGCCCCCCTGCGGAGAAAACTCATTTCGGCCGCTCGTACCCGCCATCTTGTCCTTTCGGTCACTACCCAAAGCTCATGAGCATAGGTGAGGGTAGGAACGTAGATCGACCGGTAAATTGAGAGCTTTGCCTTTCGGCTCAGCTCTCTTTTCACCACGACAGATCGGTGCAGAGTCCGCATCACTGCAGACGTCGCACCAATCCGCCTCGGATCGGTGACAACGGGCACCCCTGGTGGAGTCCAACCCTCACTGGAAACGGGTCCAACTTATGGGGCCTTGCCACCAAGGAGCTTTTTGACCACCTTGGTGACCTCAGCCCCAGAGATAGGCGAACCCGACTCAGAGACCCCAGGCACTGCTGCCATGTTGGAAGGCGTGTCGGTGGGATTGAGGAGGTCTTCAAAGTATCCCCTGCACCGGTCCACATTGACACACCATTAACTGAAGAAGGGAATTATAACTCATGTGTTCATCAATACTAGGAAATATTAGACATGTATAATAGAAGGTAATAACAGGCGTGTGCATTATTTTTAAAATCAGCACACTCTTACATGAAGCTTGGGAAACGTCTTGAATGTTTTTTTCAACCCGTGACACACCTGAACCGTGACTTTTACAATATCTCCCATCTGGCCCAACATTTCCAAAAGCTTCAATTTCAAGTACAAAATCCACATTTGCTTGGCCCTCCGCAGAGGCTAAGATGCATAGGACAAATATGCAATATATGAGTGTACATAAAAACAAAGCACATTTTCGTGAGGTCATTAAAAATCCGAAATTTCCCATTTCCAATCATACAGTAGTGTTGAAAATAAAAGCAGTCCAATGTGAGTAGCAAGATAAGGTACTGTTATTAGTTGTTTTTTTGCTACCTGGCAAAGAAGTTACCTGTAGGTGCAGTAGATTCTCAGAAAACAAAGAAGAACCAGCATTCCTGATACGCTCTGAAGGCTGTGCAATCGGCCAATTAGGTGAAAGGGATGTGTTAAAGAATAGCAGTGTCTGCCGATGACTTTACTAACTCACTTGTTTCTAGGATTTGCCAATCCTGTGAAGGACTAAACCAATATTTAGTTTTTTTATAAGTGCTTCACATTTGTGTGGCGTGGACTCTACCAACTTGTGGCTCCTTTCAGCTGTTCTTCCACTCCAACATTCTTTTACAACATTCCACAATTCATCAACATTTCTTGCTTTTGCTTCACAAACAGCACTTTTGAAGTCCCCCCACCAGTTCTTCATGGGATGAAGGTCCGGAGATTGGGCTGGCCCCTCCAGAACATAAGAACATAAGAAGATGTTGCTGGTTTACTAGTGTGTTTGGGGTGATGGTCTTGTTGATTTCAAGGGCGTGCCCTCTTCAGCATAAGACAACATGACCTCTTCAAGTATTCTGACATATGCAAAGTGATCCATGATCCCTGCTATGGGATAAATAGTAGGAGAAACATGCCCATATCATGATGCTTCACTGTCTTCACTGTGAGCTGTGGCTTGAATTCACAGTTTGGGGGTCGTCTCACAAACTGTCTGCGACCCAAAAAGAACAATTTTACTCTCATCGGTCCACCAAATATTCCTCCATTTCTCTGTAGGCCAGATGAGACCAGAGAGCAACATTTCAGCTTCAATTTCTACAAAACCTATGGGTGAAAAACAAGCAATTGTGAATGCAAGAGTAGATGGAAAATCCATCAGAACCATTGCACAAGCATTGATCTTAGCCGCTACAACCATTTGCGGAATGCCCTGGAGAAGAAATAAACCCCTGGCGTACTACGTAACAGATGTGGAAAATTCACAGTTGCTTGTTTTTCCACGCATAAACAGGGCGGTATTTTTCATGTTGTTTCCACCTCTAAATTCACTCCACGCTGGCAAACAATGTGTTACCCAATCTGAAACTGAGTGTAGACATTCAGTGATATTTTTTTATTGAATAATAGAACACACCTGCCCGTCAAAGACTTTTACTCATGGAGAACGAGTGGGTTCAGGTACTATCTACCATTATAAGTCCTAAATACCTGGAGATAGAATCTGAAACATTCTTCTCTGGTCTCATATTCGTGTGTTGATGTCAAACCCAAATGTTTTCATTCTGCAGCAAAAATAAATCCATTTTCCTACCGTTCCGATTGTTTTTGAGGGCACGGGTGTCCAATCTAATATGATCTCAAACTGATTGGTGACGCATTTTCAAACCTTTGCAGATGTCTCCACTGTTTTGGTGTTTTTGTTTTATCATAAAAACAGAGCATTTCAATTGACTGCAGCCACCTTTTCAATTGCATGCTGAAATTTGGGTAAATATGAGTGTGTTCGAATGACGTGCGGTCAGGAATAAATCACATAATAACATTAAATAAATATCTGTCCACTTAACTGTACTATAAATATATATATTTTTAAGATTCCAATAACATTTTCTTATGAAAATGATGACTTTGCACATTTCCTGATCAAATACAGGCAGGATCCTAAGATGAGTTGAACCATGGAAGGTGCTTGTCACTGCTGTCCTTCCATAAAGGAAAGGCCGTTTTTTGTACAGTATTTACTGAAATACAAAAGATACATTTAAAAACAAGTCAAATGCAAGTGATTTTTATGCACTGCTGACTGTATGTATGACGTGACTGCCAAGATGGAGGATTAAATACCCGAGCTCACCAGGAGGTGATCAGACTTTTGCATCAAAGTACCAGAAATCTATATAACAATAAAAAAAAGATCCAAAGGAGTAAGTGCCTCAGCAAACATGAACCTCACTGTAAAAATAAGAATACAAATTTGTTTCCACGGCGTACCATACAGCACAAAGACAATTCCAGCAAGGTCAGCGTAAGCCAGAGGAACAACAAAACATTCAGAATGACAAATTTGACATGACACTTGAGACAGCATCGACACACTGAATATGCAGCGTATGAAAAGACTGGCGATGGAGCCTGTGCTGTCTTTTCGTAGATAGGTAGATAAATAGATACTTTGTTCATCTCCAAGAGAAATGTCGGTGTAGCGATGAAACGCTATACTACGAAGACAATGACCTTGGCATGGTGCCATTTCCCACCTTCTTCTAAAAACCAAAATAAATCACTTTTAAAATGATGAATTTGTGACTATGGACAAATTATGGATTATTATTATTATTATTATTAATACATTTTAAAAGGTTTACACAACATTCGTTTGGCATGCAAGCCTAAAATCTGACATGCCATTGGAGATGTGGCACCCTTCGTGACCACAGATCTTGATTCTGATTACAGGGAATGCTTGCTGACATCCCCGCCTTATTTTTGAACATTGTGCAGCTCGGAGGTACTGATTTGCTATAAATAAACAAGCTGGGGAAGGGTACGGTTGCCAGGCTAACAGATAACCGGTCACAGGAGAAATTCAAGGCAGTCTCTCGCCCCGCTGGAAGAGTTAGCTGTACAGTAATCCCGGTTTTATCAGGGTCCGTTTGTACCAGACCCGCCCGTGATCAACGAATTTCTGCATAGTAGGATTCGTATGTGTATAAATGAAATATTGATTGATAGAAAACCTGTTTACGGACTTAAAAATATGATTTTTAACAATATCAGAACCCTACAGACACCTTTACATTCGTATTACCCAAAATAGTACACACAATAAGAGAAAATAGGACATAAATATACATAATGAGAAAATAAGACGCTGAGGGGTGCTGAAAATTATTTTACCTCCAACAAAAGGAACCACTGGATTATTGAAACCTGCAAAAAAAAGCCAGTTTTCCAGTGATCCATTCCGGTGCATTTTCTACTGGAAAATGCTTAATCTAGGCAAAAAATGCATACAATTTGCTTAAATATGCATTTGTAAACCTAATAGTAGGCCGTTTTCATCCATGAAAAATGTATTTGATTTGTTATTTTACTGTATTTTTGAAGAATCCATCATAGCGTGAAGTCGTGATCGGCGTTGAAAGGCATTTATTGATTGATGGCCGATTGATCGGGGCACCGCTTGAGTAGTATTTTGTTCATTATAGTTTAGCTTCGCTATAAAATTGTATTAAATAATAAGGTCTTACCTATTGTATTGTACGGAGCCCCTAAAGGGACATGGAGCAACAAAAAAATAGACGGGTTAAAAAAAACAACTTTTACATTCCCCTGCAATAACTATTTTTTTTTACCCGTCAAAATGTTTGTCCCTCTTGGGGCTCCGTAGTATTGGCTCTCACAGAAATATATTTTGAAATATTTGGCTTTCGTGGCTTTCTTAGCCAAAAAAGGTTCTTGGCCTCCTTATCATTAAAATGTTCATTTTACATGCAGAAATCAATGCAAAATGCCCATAAATACACATAAATGATGAATAAAATGAAAAAATTTACATTTTTATCACTTTCACTTTTATCGGTGTGTTTGAACGCCTCATCAGCACAGGGTGCTGCAAAGTTGAAAACAGACAGACATCGAGTTATTCATTATCCTATCCCAGTTCTGAAGATGATTTAAGACTTTCCTGGCTGGAATCTGCCTATAGTATCCCAACACTCTCCATTCTTCACAGAGACTCAGACACCAATGTGTGGATGTTTTTAGGGGGGCACTTGATTCTGTGGAATGATAGGCAGGTAAACAAACAACTCTGCACTTTTAACCAATGCCTGGAAATCTTGGCATATTTTGGAGAATATTCTTTGTCAAAAACCCCAATCCTACAGAAACCGGGGCGTTTGAAAATGTTCCTACGCAAACACTGCTGTGGGCGCGACTTTTCCTTTGCCAAGCTAAGATGAACATTTCTTTTGAGGTTTGAGAAACATTTGTACGTATAATGATGAGGTGACTGAGTGGTCTCACTCCTACTGTGCTCAGCATCTGCAGTACATGCAAGGCTACAATATTCCAACACCCTTTGCTGTGTTGTGGTGTTTGCAAAAGGTCTAGACTTTCCAGACAGCACACACGCTTTAGTTAGGAAACATGAATGTTTCCCATTGACACAGAATAATGGGACTATTGATTAGCCTAAGGCCTTTTTACCAAGGTCCGCGACAGAATCCTGCCTTGCGAGACAGCGTCCCCTGAATGAAAACCAAGAGATTGCTACAAATGTCCATCTTAGAGAACCTGGACCTTGTTAAACTAGACAAAACTTGGAAAAAAAACCAGAAAGCAGAACAAATGCATCAGAGTTTTTACATATACGCAAGGTTGATTATTGGAAATTGCACATGTAATTAATGTTTTCCTTTTTTTTAACCTTTAACACCAGAGCTGAATCCAGAAACATGGCTTGCAGTGCTATCGTGGCTGGCTTGAGTCGTACAGGAATAGTCAAATGCTATCTCTAGCTTGTACAAAACAACAAAACCCACAAGTGACACACAATGTAACCTACCTAATATCTACCCAAAATACCCATGCCAAAATTACACTTATATAGTCCTGCCGCAAGGCATGCTGGGTAGCCGATAGTACTCTCGCTCCCAAAATTTTACATGTTTGCCACATTTTTGCCTGATTGCAAAATATGTATAGGCCGCACGGTGAATGAATGGGTAGCATGTTGGCTTCACTGCAGGCGGTTCTGGGTTCGAATCTTCGTTGGGCATCTCTGTGTGGAGTTTGCATGTTCTCCCCGTGCGTGTGTTGGTATTCCCCGGGTACTCCGCTTTCCTCCCACATTCCAAAAACATGCATGTTAGCTTCATTGGCCGCTCTAAATTGTCCATTAGAGTGTGAATGTTTGTTTGTCTGTATGTGCCCTGCGATTGACTGGCGACCAGTCCAGGGTGTACCCCGCCTCCCGCCCAAAGCCAGCTGGGATAGGCTCCAGCATCCCCGTGACCCTAATGAGGATAAGCGGCATAGAAAATGAATGACTGAATAAATGAATGCAAAATATGTTGAGGAGGTTGTCAGGGAAGTATGGAGGAACATTAACATACTTTTGATATCCAATGTTTTATTGTTCATAGCTCATATTGTTTTTGCTGCTGGACTCCCCAGCATGCCCTGCGGCCTCTTGTAAATAAAGGTTTAAGTTATGTGTTTTGTGTACCGCTTAGATTTCCCTCGACCCAGATTTCCCTTGCCTGGAGGTGGGGCTTGATGGTGATTGACTGGTGGCCGGGCCCCATGGCGATAGGCCCGGCCACCCAGCACGCATTGCCCGAAAAACAACATGGGTCTCCCCTCCAAGGAGCTCACTATTCATGAAAAGGGCCAAATAGGTCGGGTGCAGAGTGGGCTGCGTGGCAGCCAAAGGTGGGGACCTTGGCAGGTCAATCCTCTGATACAGAAGCTAGCTCTTGGGACGTGCAGTGTAACCTCTTTGGTGCGGAAGGAGCCAGAACTGGTGCAAAGTTCAAGCTAGCTAGCCTGCGACTTACCTGAATGCACAGCAAGGACTCTGGTACCAATATGCAAAATCTTTTGGACAATGGCGGCAGTGCCACTGGACTGGCAGACCTGGGTGTTGGTACCCCTTTTAAGAAGAGGTACCGGCGGGAGTGTTCCAACTATCATGGGATCACACTTCTCAGCCTTCCTGGTAAGGTCTATTAAGGGGTTCTGGAGAGGAGGATAGTTGGATCACGGATTCAAGAGGAGCAGTGTGGTGTTTGTCCTGGTCGTGGTACTGTAGACCAGCTCTACACTCTCGGCAGGATCCTTGAGGGTGCATATTTTCCCAACCACTCTATATGTGTCCTGTGGACTTGGAGAAGGCATTTGACAGTGTGCTCTGGGAGTATCGGACCAGCTAATTGTAGATGTTCGTTCTCTGTGTAACCAGTTTCAGACTTTGGTTTGCATTGCTGGGAATAAGTCGGACCCATTTGCAGTGACAGTTGGACTCGGCCAGGGCTGCTTTTCGTCACAACTATGTTCATTACTTTAATGGACAGAATTTGCAGCCATGGCATTGAGGAGTTCTGGTCTGTTGGCGGGGGAATTGGGTCTCTGCTTTTTCAGATCAAGTCATCCTGCTGGGATCATCAAGTCATGACTTTTAAAACTCACCGGATCGGTTCGCAGCTGAGTGTGAAACAGCACTTCCAAGTCTGAGCCCATGGTTCTTGTCCGGAAAAGGGTGGATGCCATTACCGGGTCAGGGATGACATCCTGCCCCGAATGAAGGAGTTTAAATCAGAATGGAACGCAAGATTGACAGGTGCGTTGGTGCGGTAAGGCAGACTTTGCATCATTTTGTTGTGGTGAAGAGACAAATGAGCCCAAAGGCTAAGCTCTCAATTTACCGGTGGATGGTCATGACCTTTGGGTACTGACCAAAAGGACGAGATCACGGGTACTAACGGCCGAAATGAGTTTTCTCCGCAGGGTGGCTGGGCTCTCCCTTAGAGATAGGGTGAGAAGCACTGTCATCCGGGAGAGACTCGGAGTAGAACCGCCGCTCCTCCGCATTGAGAGGAGCCAGATGAAGGACGTTCAGGGCACGTCCGACCAGTAAGAGGCATCAGGGAAGGACATGTTGGACAGAGTATGTCTCCCAGCTAGCCTGGGAACGCCTCGGGATTTGCCGGGAGGAGCTGGACAAAGTGGCAGGAGAGAGGGAAGTCTGTGCTTCCGTGCTTAGGCTGCTGGATGAATGGAAGAGTTTTTATTGCAATATATTCACCCATTTGATGTACTCAACCTATTCTTTAGGTGCCCACATCGGGGAGAGCCACCTATTATGTTTCCTACAAGAGAGATGCATTCATCCAAATCAAACTTCCAAAGTATTCCCTGCCAAAGGTAAAAAACACGGAATGTTTTATGTTTTAATTTCGGGGTGGCAGTTTTAATCACGTTCATTATCTACACCTGTTCTTGCTCCTAGAACCTACAGTATATCATCAATTCAATGTCTTGGTTTCTAAAATGTCTCAAACACTTTCCCCTCTGGTCATAACTCTCCTCCGTGAAAGGATTTGCACATCGTCAGCACGGACGAGAAGCAGGTATTTGCAGCCGTGCAGGAGTGGAACCAGAATGACACCTATAACCTCTACCTGTCTGACACAAGCGGGATCTACTTCACCTTGGCCATGGAAAACGTCAAGACCACAAGGGGCATAGGGGGGAACCAGATGCTGGATTTGTATGAGGTAGGTTTCCTATTGGTTAGAAATGTGTTCCGACTGATTGAATCAACGGGGACTCACAGGTACTATTAATTATTTTTGCTGCTTTGGACTTCTCACCATGATGTATTACAAATGCTCCACTTACCTGCCAAATTAATCTCGCCGTTTCTCCCTCCATTCACACGTAAAGTTGCTTCCAAGGCTGCATGGCTTTTTGCTTGGCTTGTTGTATTTCTGCAATTCAACTTAAAAGGTGAATTGGACATATGATATAATAATATGCAAATCAATATATTGTTGGATTTTGCTGATCAGGTCTTGCAGCTGAAAACGTTTATTTTTTTCTGAGTTTGTGGTTTTTAATGGGGCAAGTTAATCATTTTTCACACAGGTCAGGTAGGTTTGAATTTTTCTTTCTCACTTAATCATAAAAAAACAACATTTAAAAACTGCATTGTCATTGACAAATATTTAAAATGTGTTTAATCTGAACAAAAATATGACACGCAAGATGCAAAAAATAGGAAATGAGGAAGTGGGCAAACACGTTTTCACACCACAGGAGTCTTAGTCCTCAATCGTTATAACAAGTAAGTAAATCGTGCAAAGCTTCTCGAATAATCAAAAATGTCTTCATAAGTGGCAAAAACATCCGCAGGCCAGATAGGTAAATAGTACTATTTGCCACACGGGTGCAATGAAAATCAATGTGGAAAAGTAAACAATCACATACTCAAAATGTCATGTGCAAATTACAAACCAAAAAGGGTAAGAAGCAGCCTAGGAAAAAAAGGCTACGCTACTTTTCTCTGTTGCCCTGCAGGTCAACATTTGTTGTTGTTGTTGTTCAAGTGCTTCCAGTGCACTTCGCAGCTGCTCTGCATAGCTGACTAACGGCACGACTTCAACGTTCAACGCCATTTTAGATTGCGGCCACTACCTACCTCCACTCTTGTCCTCGGCCGCGGTGGTCTACATGCATGGCATGCACCAGAATCGTGTCCCTACATATCCATCTAAGGATTTACGGCTGATTTTTATCTACCGACACGTATCCGAGCGCGTCGGTTTATTGTTCACCCACGATGTCGATTCTCAGTCATCCGGGTCATGTTAACGATCTCTGCCAGTAGACCTCCTCTTCACAGAAAAAAAACATTCAGGAAAGAGACCATGCTTAACGAGGTTCTCTGCCATGACCTCTGGACTTGTAATGGTCTTGGAAGGCTGCTGGGTAGCTACTGTTTGTGTTCAAATCAGCATTCATTACAGGGAAGTGGTGTAGTCCTCATCTTCACACCTTCTGTTAACGTACTGTAGTTTATCTCTCTGACCCGGGCTGGCAAGCGACGCTGTCAGGGTCGTGGTAATTAACAAGGCCATTTTCCTCCCTTCTCAGTATGTCCGTTCTGTGAGACTACATCGGTGTGCATCTCTGGTTGTCGTTAAGGCGTTCCACCGGGAAGATTTAGGTAAATGTCATGTTGTCCACAGGGGTGCGTAACTCCAGTCCAAATATGCTGCCGAGGTGCGCTTGGATGGCTTTTGCTCTATGCTCACAAAACCAGGGAGAGGTGCAGGTCCCAATCACGCTGCTTCCGGCAGAATGGCTGGTCAGGTGGCTCGGGTGCGTCCATCATCCACACTGTCACTCTGGGGTTCTCCCGGCGTCGTCTGGATTTCCTTGAGGCCTACCCATTAGAAGATCTCACAAAAAACCTGGGCCTCGAAGTTTGGTCGTTGATTGATGTGTGGCTCGTCTGGCGCACCAAAGCCACTCGGGTCCAGGGCTTAGGGCCACTTGGTCGAATTACCTTAGCTACGAGAAGACCTCATTAAGATCCAACCGTGCAACTTTTCAACAGGTATTAACATTTTGTTCAAGAGTGTATCAATGTTCCCCTGCTATGTGACTGGGACAGACACAAAGACATCAACAACTACATGTTCTGTCAGAGGTTTCACTTGGTACTGCTGCAAAGGGGCATGTGCCCCTTCTGGGCAGTGCAGATAATTCAGCAAACCCCACAGAGTGTCAGGTCTTGTCAGCACCCTGACCAGTAGAATTAGGATCAAAACAAAAGTTGGAGTGTATGGGTGATTGGTGGTTTTGGTGACCTGCCCTCACTTCCGATCGCAGCTTACAGCGCACCAGCAGCTGGGAGGTGTCTTGGTTGCCCACGGTGGTCTGCCAGAGGTGATCGAGGAGGTCGACATGCTTTATGAGGCTGAACCACTGTGAGCACACTGCCCTGTACAACAGCCAACTGCTCCCAATGGGTAGTTTCTCTCGGGACAGCAAAAGACACACGTGTATTGGGCGATGACCTGCTCTCCCTCCTGGGACAGAACTGGAACCCACCTACATGGCTTTTTGATAAATGTCAATTAGAGTTGGAAAAAAGCATGGACATAAGTTGATGAAGGGAGATAGTAGTGATAGCGGCGTCTGTGACGAAACGGTAATTGTAGGATGCTGAAGCTTAGGTTGGGTCTGTGCCTCACATTGAGGTTGCGCCCACATTTGGCATCACTTAGGGCCTCAGTGAAGGTCTCCCACAGGTGAAACCTGGCATGAAAGCTTTTTATGTGGCACAACCCAGAAGGCGGTACACCTTAGTTGTTGCGCGTGAAGCCAAAGATCTGCAGCATAAAAGCCAGGGTTCTCCCCATTTATTTCTCTAAAGGTTAGCTTGTTTCACGCATTATCTGCATAAGTGCAGCTGCAAAAATATTGTGGTGTTCTTTCTGTAGCCTGCCAGATGAGCTGCTCCTGTGGTTGGAGCGTAAAGATCTGCAGGACTTTGCCTGCCAAATATAAGGGCAACTTGGACTGATGAGTCTTTTCCTGACTAGTTGTTGAACTTTAGTACCAATTGCTCCTGGATGAGTTAGGTTGAGGGCGGGGGTTGGCAACCTTTAGCATCAAAAGAGCCATTTTGGCCCGTTTCCACACATGGAGCCACAAAACCTATTTGACCACTGAACCTGAAGTATTGTCACGTTCCTGTCTCTTTTCCCGTTCCTGTTCTTAAAGCTTTGCAACCGATTTTGGAGTCGAATTCCCTGTTTCTGTAAGCATACTTGGGCAATAAGTCTGATTCTGAACATTCGATCAGTTATTTCCAGTTCTAGAAACCCTCTCCGTATTGTCATCGTTCATTAGCAACAAAGTAACCTAATGAACAATGGCAAAATACAGTAGTTGCATCATGGTTTCTTACCAAGTTGACGAACCCGAAAGCACCAACCCCTAGAACTTTGGTGGAGAATTGCACGGCACACGCCCAACTCCAATGCAGAACTTTGAAAGGCTCATGACGGCGTCAGATGGGATGGCGTAGTGACTACACAGAAACATAAATCATACGGAGCCACAGCAGAAGGATAAGAGAGTCGGATCCGGAGACACAGGTTGCAGACCCCCGGTTTAGGGGGTTCACCTCATCACCCAATCACAAACCTTGGCGTTCTTAGGGACAGCAAAAAGGGCCCGGTCGGGATGACGGACAGGCACACGCTGGCTGCTTCTGGCTTCTATCAGGAACCTTCAGTGGCGACAGGGATGATTTGGCCTTCCTTTCAAGTACTACTTTCAAGTCTACAAGTCTACTTTCCACCTTTGAAAATAACCCACCCAACACGCGGTGTCCAGGGACATCAATGTCCCATTCATTTCAAAAAATATTTGTACACCATGAAAGTGAACCATTTAACGTGAACCTCTGAGATACAAGCGATGAATGGAACTTCCATGAGGTCCAAATGCTGAAGGTAAGGCTTTGAAACCTGTGAAACGCTGATGGGAATGCAGCCTCCTTGCGTTACAGACATGGCTTGTGTGTTTGTGTGAATGCCAGCGTCAGCACACAAACATCACAGAGAAGTGAAGTCCTGCAAAGCGGGAAGAACCTCGTTAGGTACATTTATCCAGTAGGCCACGTGTCTCTGACAATGTCAAATGAGGCTCCTATTAGTCCTACTCATTTTCCAACTAGAACCCCCCACTTTGTAGCCATTTGGAGTGACTGCCCTTGTCTTTTTAGATGATGCTAATGGTACGTTCAGGTTACGTGGGACCCGTGAGCAACAACGAACGCGGCGTCTCAGAAAGACAGACGTGTGTGTGTGTGTTCAAGGAGACCCCTTTATTTCTGGGGAAACAGTCTTCTCACAGCAAGATGTCACTGATAAATGGATGGCTTTTTTTTCGCCACCGATTCACTGACACGTGTAATTATGAGCACTTAGCACGGAAAAAGAAATGGCGCCGACTGATGGCGGCCGTCAGCCACAAACGCAGACAATAAGCAGGTGGTTTGCATTTAACGACGCCCGTATTGTGACGATTGCTGCCTCCACACACAAACGGCCCATTTCGCCGAGCGCGTTGGCAGGCTCTGGCGACTATAAAACCCACGGCGATACAAGCGACTCGGCAACTCCAACTCCTAGTTTTGCAGTAGCCAAAGTATTCCCAAACAGCCAATTTGGTGCATTTTTCTGGAGATTTGAGTAGTTTGGAAACCTTTTTCATAACACAGCTTACCTGGAGACCAGTATCCGGCCTGTGCCCACTCTCACCCTAAGTCCCTGGACCACTTGCAGCTTGTTTTTTATTGGCCCGATTTTAATTTAGAAAAAAAATAGAGCCCCAAAAACCACAAAAAAACGGAAAAATAGAGAAAAATCAAATACCTTCTCAAAGAGAAGAAGATTAATGCTGATACTAATATCTAATTAATATCTATTTCACTATTACTATTATTAATTATATAATTTATTTACCATGACAAGGACTGCTATCTAACACACTGTCACATGACCCTACTTATGCATTCAAACTTAGTACCTGCAGGAAGTCCACAAATGTATAGAAGTAGGGGAGAGCCTACGGGGGTAGGATTTAATAAGCTTGCTTCTTCCTACTCCTTTTGGACGTGTGGAACTGTCCATTGTATTAGGTGATGTATTCCAATTTAATTCACACGCATGTTGTAATCAAATTAAACCATTACCATAATACTACTGTAATGCAAAGCTATGCCTAAATACAAGCACTTTTGAAACATTTAAAAAAACACATAAAAAGATGTGGCAATGCCCCTTTCCTTACGCACTTTCTTCTTCTTGCACCCTAAAAACATGCAGACTTTAAACTGCCCAACGGTATCTGACCCCGATGAGGAAAAGGGTATGGAAAATGATTTAACAAATGATTTTGGTGTGTGCTTCAGGTGGCAGGCATTAGCGGCATGTTGATCGCCAACAAACGCCAGGACAACCAAGTGAGGACCTTTATCACCTACAACAAGGGCAGAGATTGGAGGCTCCTGCAAGCTCCCACTACTGACCTGGATGGAAATGAAATCCATTGCATTCTGGTAAGACCTTTTGACCCTGTTATGCAATGCTTCTTGTTATGCTTCGGATGTAAGATCAGAATGTGAAGCATCAATGTTTTTAGCAATTATTCATCGCAGCACACCAACTTCTCAAACCCTTGTGGTTATGTGCATGTGACGAGTCAAAAAAGAAACTTAAATTCGGGTGCAGGTGCAACTGGGTTCTGCATTTGTGCTATAAATATACACACTCTAGTACGTCCTGACAACGTATGGACGCGGCTTCTTCAGAAAATGTAAATTATTCAGTACTATTTGTTGCACTTGTTGGATATTAGTATTGCATTTTTAGTTTCAGTCTATTATCTCAGTGCATTATTAGCCTAATAGCGTCTCATAAAAGACACACATACAGTTGCACAACACAACACTCACAGACAAGCTATGGAAAAGTACTGAGAAGTGAAGGTAGTACACAGTCATGCCATCGGCATGGTTAGGACCAGTTTCAGCGAGTCCCTTTAACACAAATCGCTTTCCAGGCACACAAGCTTACGTTTCACTTTCTGCAGGAGTACAGCACCTGTTGATTCTGTGTACTGTCATTCTGGGATGTTTGTCCATCTTCCCTGTTGATGTAGAGTCCAGTTCTCTAACCAAATAAACTGATCCAATATTTTTAAATACATTTGGAGAACCTTTTTAATTCTGTAATAATTGACTACTTTTCTGATAGCAATACGGACCAGAGATGGGATTTGTGGCTCTTTGAGGGGAGCCGGTTCTTGGTTGGCAGTTCTTTTCAAAGAGCTGTTTAGAAAACTGGCTCATTTGGGTCATTTTTATTTTAGGTTTTAAGAAGACAGCCAGAGCTTCACTCATTTTATCTGGGAAATAATCACTGGGAGGTAAATCATGTACATATCCCACCAATATGCGTTGGAATTACTGTGAAATATTGATTATAACCTTACGTGTGGATTAAATGTTAAAAGTCTGACCTAGATTCATTGTAAATATCCCACAGGGTCATATCGCTCTGCTTTGACAGTGACGTCACTATTTTAAATGACCATTTTTACAAATTCCGTGTATGTGTGTAAACCATGACTTGAAACATTAAAAAACGAAGCGGGCTGCAGTGAATGTCCATGCAAGACAGCAAGTTTTCTACACAAGAACATACAAACAAACTGTTCAATATATTGGATTGTCCTGCGATGCATTTTGTTGCTCTGGAAAAAAAGTTAAACCCCGTCGTTCACGTTAACGGGGCGTTCAAATGAAGCGGTTCGTTTGTGAACATCACGACACTGTAATGGACCCAAGAACAAAAAAGAAGCAATAACCATTTCATGCTCCTGCAGATTAGATTGTATTTTTATATATCTTTTGAAATATAATAATTATCAGGAGGAGCTCGCCCATCCGGGAGGAGATCAGAGTAGAGCATCATGAGGAGCCAGTTGAGGTGGCTCGGGCATCTAGTCCGGATGCCTCCCGGGCGCCTCCCTGCTGAGGTGTTTCAGGCATGCCCAGACGGAAGAAGGCCCCGGGAAAAACCTAGACGCTGGAGGGACTATGTCTCACAGCTGGCCTGGGAAGGCCTTGGTGTCCCCCCGGTGGAGCTGGAAGAGGCCGCCCAAGACCGGGAAGTCTGGACTTTCCTTACAGAAACTGCTGCCCCCGCAACCCAGACCCGCATAAGCGGAGGAAAATGGATGGAATGGAATGATCTGAAATTGTGTATTTTTATCGTACATATTGTATAACCTAAAACAAATGAATGGGCTCCCTGGTGTTCTTGTTCCACATGCAAAATCTTTATGGTCTCGTTTCCAGCCTTTTTGTTCACTCCATCTCCAACTGCAACCTTCAGAGAACCCCTACTTGTCAGGTGCAATCTCCACCAAAAGCTCTGCACCGGGGATCATTGTTGCCACAGGTAAGGTAAAAGTCAGCATGGGCTGCGTGTTACAAAACCACAGTGCACTGCCAAATGTTCATAAAAGATAGTTTCAAACACATGAATGCATTGACACAGGTAATTTGATAGAACACCAAACACGTTCGTTAAAGCAGACACATGAATGCATCTAAGACAAAATTTAAACTAGTTCTCTAGAAAAAGTGCATTCAAAATCTTAAATATTTCATGGCCACGTCTGCTGTAGTCGCGATCAAGTCCTACCATTATTACCTGCTTCTGGGTGTGGGAAAGTCAGGTAATAGCGCGCTCCAAGGAACCAATATCGAGATAGCAAATCACATTTGGATTATGATCGCCTTTATTGCACAAGCATGCATGAATGTGTCCCTTGTATAGAGCGGTGGTTTATGACGGCAGATTGGCTGGATGGTGAGTGGAGATATAATGCAGGTGCGTGTAAAAGCAAGTGAGGGTATGAGTGTGTTTAATTGTCCAGGTGAGCGTGTAAATGAGCGTTTTTGTGAGCGGTAAAAACTCTAAGACTTCCCGTCACCCTCTCATGCCCTTTCACTTCCACGCTTACTGTAGATTCCGTTGTATAAAGCGCTACTTTTTTCTGTAGTGTAAAGTAAAGTCAAGTTTGAACCCTGCGTCATATCAATATGTGGCTAAATTCTAATGTCGTGACACCTCCTTTACTTTAGTAATAATGGTTCACTGTGCCAGAGTCAGTGAGGAAGCGGTTGCTCTTTCTTAGCCAATCACCAGCTATCAGTGCTCTTACAACAAGTCCATAAACCCACTGAGAACATTCAAAACAAACACATGCACTCGTACAACTTTAAAATGAAAAAAACAACTCTTAAAATTTTCCCATGGGGCATTATGTCTGAGCAATGTGTTCATTGGGGCGCTGCAATGATGTCAGCTTCCCTCTGGGCTCTCTGAGCACCAGCATCCTCATGGACCAAAAACTTCAAAACTTTAAAAGTGTTATTCATTTTAGACTCATATTGGCACATTTGGATATTGTATCAGGTACACCTTTTCTGTGTTAAGCTGCTGTGTGATAACTTGAGAGTTTGCAAGATGACACCATGAGTCAGACCGTTATATTGAGTAATGACCTCCTGCAAATTCCAATGGGTTGCCAAGCAAGTTTTACCATAGTTTATGATTGGTTCCTGTCAAATAAAGAGCTGCCTGGTCCTGATGCACCAAAAAATGACCAAAAAAAAAAAAGAGTTGGAGTATTGATACTAATAATATCACTTGTCACCTGCAGCACAAAAGCTGAGATGTAAAATAGAGCAATGGCTACTCTAAGCAAGCTCCTGGACTCCAGCCAGTCTGAAGAAAATATTGCTTGATAATGTATTATTTATGAACAAAATGTTGCAGTATACCGTATATCAATGTTGAATCGACACTAATACATTATATAAATACATATATATATACTTTGTATATATATATATATTTATATATACAGTTATTATTTTTTCAGCTGTTTATTTTGTCACATCCTCTGTTGACTGCAGGGAATATTGGAGCTGAGTTGTCCTACAACAATGTTGGCATGTATATATCATCTGATGCTGGAAACAGCTGGAGACAGGTGAGAGTTCTAACGTCATAACCAAACAAGTCTTATGCAGCGTGAAAGGGCAGACATGTTTTTTTTTTAATGGAAACATGAAACTGACTCGCTCTGCACTACAAAAATGAGGGGTGGTCACTTTTAAAGCAACCACAACATCTGTTGGACGAGACATTTTCTATATATTGGAGTTGTTTTTGTCAGTGTGTTGTGTTGCTGGTTAGCAATTTGTGATTGAAAGGCTCTCGCGAGGTGGGATTCAACTAATGGATGTTTTTTTGTTGCAATACTCTAAATAAATGTGTCGTTCAGATTTTTGAAGAGGAGCATAATGTTTGGTTTCTGGACAAAGGAGGAGCCCTTGTTGCTGTGAAACAACCGTCTGTGCCAACTAACCACTTACGGTATGTCATGATATTCTTTTCACTTTTATTTTACTTCTCCTATTCCCATTGCTTTTTTAGTGAATTCAACTTGTAATAGTCAAGTAATTAAGAATGCATTATATTCTACTGGTGTGTTCTGTCATTTCATAAATGCTATTGCTCCTCCACATGCAGTATCGGGAGCAACTGTATTGGAATTGCTCCTCTACAACTACATTCTACAAATGTATGTACTATAAAACAGTAGAAAAAGTCCAAATAATCTAGAAAGTCAAAATCAAGACATGTCGTGAATGACTGCAATTGCTCCTCCACATGCGCTGCAGGGTGCTGACTGTATTGCATTTGCTCCCTCACAGTTTTTTGCAAGCTTACGTAATAGAAAGCAAAACAACTCCAATTTAGTCCACAAAGTCAAAATCGAGACACGACATCTAATCAATGCAATCGCTCCTCTACATGCGCTAGAGGGAGCAGAATACAAACTATAAATGCACAGTCACGTAGAGACAAGCACACATGCTGTCATGTAAATAAGACGTATTTACAAGATATTTAGTATGTTTAAAAAAGACAAACGTATACATAGACCTGTTCGAAAGGAAAGCAATGCTGAAATCACTTTTGTAGTGATTTGCCGTTACATAAAAAAAGATTTGACATTCTTGGGTGTCATGTTATTTTTTTCATTAATTTCCAGTAGACCCAAATTTTGTGTTTTCAGACCTCCTGTCATCAGGTTTTAATCTTAATGTAAAAAACTGCACTTTTTTTGGAATTTTGCCCGTCATCCACCATCCTTATGTGAAACATGAACATATTTATTTCCCTTTTCTGTGCATTCTACAGACAGAAAAAAAGTTAGCATGAGGGATCTAACAACGCACGTCATGGGACACACCCATGCCGACTAGAAAGCCCTCGGAAAAACCTATGACAGTGTTTTATATACGTGCTGTGATCATGCATCAATAGGTACGTTAGTGATAACAGTAGTTTGCCTTATTTTCCAACATTACCGGAACTTCTTTCCTGGGCGCATTGATTTCACAAAGCCCATAAGAACTGACCCTACTTCCGTCAACAATCGCAGCATAGAAACACCGTGTCCGTTTGCGATTAGTAATCATGGCAGACTTTGTGAGAACCACTGCCACCAATGACTACTTTTGGACAGACCAGGAACCAGAAACCTCCAGTGCCAGTGCCAGTATGCACTCCCTTAGTCAGTCCGGTAGTTTAAAAAGTTGACCAACTTTTTGGCTTATTGCCACAACCTTTTACAATACACGTGCATGGCATGATTTATACCTTAGGGTTAACTTGTCAAAACTCACAAACAACACAGCCACGGCTGCAGTCGGTAGTGTTATCGCTCGGCAGTGGCTTGAGGCGTTGTGAGTGACGCTGAGACTACCAAGGTGTTGTGTTTCTCTGGCAGATAAATAAATGTACTGTAGTTCTGGTACATTCAACATAGTCCTCAAGTAAATAATTCTGACATCAAACAAAAATTTTGCTGAGTCTTTGTAGCAAAGTTGTGGGGTCTAAGTTGAGAGCCAGTATGCACTCATTGAGTTGGTCCCGTTGTTTAGATGGTAGTGTGAGGAATCTCAAAGTTGACTAACTTTTTGGCTTTATTGCCACAATCTTCTACAACATACATGCGAGACATGATTTATAACCTAGGGTTAACTTGTCAAAACTCACAAACAACAGAGCCACGGCTGCAGTCGGTAGTGTTATCGCTCGACAGTGGCTTGAGGCGTTGTGAGTGACGCTGAGACTACCAAGGTGTTATGTTTCTCTGGCAGATAAATAAATGTACTGTAGTTCTGGTAAATTCAACATAGTCCTCGGGTAAAAAATGCTGACATCAAACGTGCCTTTTGCTGAGTCTTTGTTGCAACGTCGACGGGTGTAAGTTGTGAGCCAGTATCAACTTCTTCAGTTGGTAGTGTGAGGAATCTCAAAGTTGACCAACTTTTTGGCTTATTTCCACAACCCTCTACAATATACATGCGGGGCATGATTTATAACCTAGCATTAACTTGTCAAAACTCACAAACAACACAGCCGTGGCTGCAGTCGGTAGTGTTACCGCTCGGCAGTGGCTTGAGGCGTTGTGAGCGACGCTGATAAATGTACTTCTTTGTGTTAGCCGCTACAATAACAAAGTCATAATAGGTGTGTCCCATGACGTGCATTGTTATCTCCTCCCGTCCTAACGAGTTTTCTCTCTTTAGAACGCACAGAAAAGGGAAATAAATATAAATTCACGTTTGACGTAGGGATTGTGGATGACGGGCGATATTCCAAAAAAAGTGCTGTTTTCTTTTAAAGCATGGTCGGCACTTTTCTTTCATGACACTGCGTCATGCGTCCATGCAGCTACTCTGAAAGTGCTGTGGACTCAGTAAACACTTTCCCCACATAAACCCCATCATAGCGAAGGTACAGCACATGTCAGCGCTATTTCTGTTGTCAGTGCTTTCGGTGTTGTCAAGGCAGAGCGTTTTTTGGTTTTTTTTTTGTGTGGCAGCAGATTTTCTCTCTCCAAACCTTAAGCCTCAGCAAGTTTCTATACGTCACACTCAGGTACTAGTTTGCACATCATCACCAGTGTTGGGAAGATGTCAACATCAATAGAGCTCCGTTCCCAGTGATGAAAGGTGTTTTGCAGTTGTGTCTGAAATAGTTCTGTTTTGGCAGTAAATATTTTTACCAGGGCTTTTGCTTTTCCTGTTTATACAACTTTTCCCTGTTTATACAAACATGTTTTCTCTTCTTATGTTGTCTAATAGAAAACATTTTAATACAGTGGTGTGAAAAACTCCTTGCCCCCTTCCTGACTTTTTATTCTTTTGCGTGTTTGTCACACAAAATGTTTCTGATCATCAAACACATTTTAATATTAGTCAAAGATTACACAAGTAAACACAAAATGCAGTTTTTAAATGAATGTTTTCATTATTTAGGGAGAAAAAAAATCCAAACCCACATGGCCCTGTGTGAAAAAGTCATTGCCCCTGCACCTAATAACGGGTCGGGCACCCTTAGCAGCAATAACTGCAATCAAACGTTTGCCATAACTTGCAACAAGTCTTTTACACGCTCTGGAGGAATTTTGGCCCACTCATCTTTGCACAATTGTTGTCATTCAGCTTTATTTGAGGCTTTTCTAGCATGAAGCGCCTTCTTAAGGTCATGCCCCAGCATCTCCATGGGATTCAGGTCAGGACTTTGACTAGGCCACTCCGACGTCTTCATTTGGTTTTTCTTCAGCCATTCAGAGGTGGATTTGCTGGTGTGTTTTGGGTCATTGTCCTGCTGCAGCACCCAAGATGGCTTTAGCTTGAGTTGACCAACAGATGGCCGGACGTCACACAGGGCCGTGTAGATTGGGAGTTTCTTTCCTCCCTTAATATCGTAAACCTTCATTTCAAAAAACTGCCTTTTGTGTTCAATTATGTTGTCTTTGACTAATAGTTAACTCTTTTTTATGAGCAGAAACATTTAAGTGTGACAAACATGCAAAGGAATCAAAAGTCAGGATGGGGGCAAATAGTTTTTCACACCACGGTATTTACTTTGATAATGACACAGTTCTGACATTTACGTTTCAGCATTTACATGCAGCTAATTGCATCGAGAATATGTGACCTTTCTGTTTAGCGGTTCCGATCCCTGCATCAATCCTCCCCTATGACCAGTCTCTAGGAGAGAGTGTCTGTTTTCGTGCCGTTGCCGTTGCTAGGTTTGTGATGGAAATGCCTTGTGACACTCATGCACAGGGTCAGCTTTGACGAAGGGAGGCAATGGACCCAACACAGCTTTTCATCGGTGCCTCTGTTTGTGGACGGCGTTTTGGTGGAAGCCGGGGCAGAGAACCAGATTATGACGTAAGCCTAGAGAACACCCTCGCTCCAAACATGAAATTTTGAGATTCAGTGCTTCTGGATCTGATGTGATGGTCGCCTTGTGACCGAGTTGTGTCTGTTCAAGCTCGATATGTGATAATATTAATATTAATACAAAGAAGAAAGATATCATTTGTATTTGTTCCCAGTCAATACAATTGTCAAATGAACCCGTAATAGGCCCAACAGAAGGGGGCAGGTTAGCAGCAGATAACCAATCACAAACATGAACAATCCACCACCAGCATAGCAGACCTGAGGTAAGGTGGCGCCCCACCCCGCACAAAACTCTGCTCAAATAGTCTCATTTGTTTGTGCTGTGTTTGTGTTTTTATTTTTGTGCGCCTAAAATTAACGTTTGTGCTGCTTTTGTTTTTGAGTTATTACAGTTTCTTTTATAGGTCAACCAAAGGTCATGCAGCCCCCCATTTTCTCCAAATCAAACCAAAATAATCTCATTTGTTTGTGCTCCGTTTGTGCTGTTTGTGCAATTAAATTGAACATTACTGCTGCTTTAGTTTTTGAGATATTAACAATTAAAGCCTTGAGCTATTACATAATTGGCCTGTCAACATGCTCCGAATCAAACCAAAATAGTCTAATTTTGACCGTCCTCGTTTGTGCTGTTGGGTTCAGTTGAAATCAACATTTGTGCTGCTTTTGTTTTGGAGATATTATGTGTTTTTCTAAGGTCAACCAAAAGTCACGCAGCCCCCCAATATGCTCAGAATGAAACCAAATTAGTCTGTTTTCTTCCGTCTTGTTTAGAGTAGTTTTGTGCAATCAAAATAAACGTTTGTGCTGCTTTCTTTTTTTGAGTTATTACACATTTATTAAAGGTCAACTGAGGTCAGTCACTTGTCAACAAGCTCTGAATGAAACGAAAATGGTCTCATTTTGACTGTCCTTGTTTGTGCTGTTGGGTTCCGCTTAAGCCAACGTTTGTGCTGCTTTCATTTTAGAGATTATAACGATTAAAGGTGTGGTATCTGAGCGAAGATGGCCCCTCCGCAAAACTTTGCTCAAATAGTCTCATTTTTTTGGTCTCATTTAGTGGAGTTTTGTGCAATTATAATGAACGTTTGTGCTGCTTTCATTTTTGAGTCGTTACACATTTATTGAAGGGCATTAAAGGTCATTTGGAGAAAATGGGGCGCTGCATGACCTTTGGTAGACCTATAAAATAAACCGTAATAACTCCAAAAGAAAAGCAGCACAATCATTAATTTTAATTGCACAAAACAGCACAAACACAGCACAAACAAATGAGACTATTTGAGCAGAGTTTTGCGCGGGGTGGAGGGCCACCTTCACTCAGGTGCACAGCAGCTTATTTCTTTCAGGAGCATGTTTGCGTCACTGGTTACACCTAAATGACATGTATGTTGATGTAGCTAACATAAATAAAAATAAAATGAAGGGAAAAAAAAAAACCTGCAGCACTGAAATTCAGAGGAGCCCAGGAGCTGTCATGATGGCAATAACTGAAGCGACATACGGAAGAAATCTGAGATTAATTTCTCGTTTATTAACTGGAAGAACAGAACAGATACCGGATATGTGAGAATAACAAAATGCATGTAAAAGGAAATAATTGTCATTAGAGGCAAAAAGCCATATTCTCCAATGACAGTCCTATACTTTCCTCTTGAAAATAATGCAAAAAATCCAAAGGTTGTTGCAGCCCCATCTCGACAAGTCCTTGCCCTTAAATCCTGACTTTGTGCGTTGTTCCGGTTGGTGATGGTCATCTGCAGTTAACCCCACCCTTTCGGGTGCAACTTCACTTCCGAGTTACACGGGCTTCCGTAAAATTCAAGTTGATCCATTTAGTCCATTTTTACATCTGTGCACAAAATTTGAAAAATAAATACATTATTTTGGGCCGGACACAAATATTGAAAAAAAAAATTATTTCCATCCTTCCATCCTTTTTGTATGCCTCTTATCGTCATTAGGATCGTGGGTGCATGCTGGAGCCTATCCCAGCTTTTTTTTTTTAGATTTTGATGGATTTTTTCCACGCTGACGTGTGTGACCATAAAATGTTACCACAAAATAATTCAAAGGACTGTAAATAAGTTAATAAGTAATAATAGTAATAAAATATAAATACAACTATCCATTCCTGAAGGTCTGACTGTAAACAAAATGTACTAAACTGAATACATTTTTCCCACAAGAAATACACGGAAATCCAAAAAGCCAAAAATATTTCACAAAACACATTTTTACAGTTTTACAGTGAAAAGTTTTATATGTTTTTAATACTTATAAACAATGCATGAAAGGGACAAATGAACACTGGAGTCTTTCTCATCTTGTTTTTCTTCTCTTTTGCTTTCATTTTGGCTCATTTTGCAGAACTTATTTTGCGTGGTGAATTGAAGCAAAACATGGAAGTGGCGTCCATGTTGATCTCGCTGTCACGTCGTGTTTCGGCAACAGGCCATCACGTCTTCAATGCATTTGCAGTAAATGCATTTAGAATGATTTTCTTCATCAAAGTAAAACTTTTCCATTGCCTTTAACGGCACTTTTTGTTTAGGGCATGATTACCGCGACTGACCCTCATCCCACACTGTAGTTTGAGGAAGTAGCGGTGACTGTGGAGCCACAAATGAACAGAAGGTTTTCATTGGTTAGAGTAGCTTCAAAGCCCAGGCTATTTGTATCTACGGTCTCTGTGATTTGCTGTACGTCGACTTGCCGGAGAGAAGTCAGCTGCGAGAAGGTACTGAAGCACTGCCGGCATTTTTTTATTGTCATTTATGCGCTACGTGGTATCCTGGCACACAAGCGTCCCAACTAACGAGTGTGTTTTGTAGATGCCAGTCGTCTCTCGGCTGATTTTTAGCTTAGAACTCAGAGTAAAAATTTCCAATTTAAGGACAATTTTGTGTAGAACTTCAAAGACGGCTTTCAGCTCCTAGTACAGTGACTAAATTCCACACTCATGGATATTGTGATGCTCAGATCTGCACAACATCAACAAGACACAACGAGCCTTCCGCATGAACCTCGATAGGGTTATGGAACACCACTCTCGAGACCCACTCAAAGCCAATTGCACCAATTACCATGAAGTGCAGCTTATACCAAGGAGATGCTTCATCCACGCTCCTGTTCTGCATAGACCTCAACCAGCTGAATCATCACAAAGAGTGTGGCTCATAATGGAGCCACATTTGTCATATTAAAACCCTAAGTACAGTACTCAAATTAATCAGTAATAAAATCACAATGTTAAAAAAGTCCATCCATCCATCCATCCATTTTTCACCGCTTATCCGGGTCCGGGTCGCGGGGGCAGCAGCTTCAGTAGGGAAGTCCAGACTTCCCGGTCCCCGGCGACCTCTTCCAGCTCCATCGGGAGGACACCAAGGCGTTCCCAGGCCAGCTGTGAGACATAGTCCCTCCAGCGTGTCCTAGGTCTTCCCCGGGGGCGTTCTCCCAACCGGGCATGCCCGAAACACCTCACCCGGGAGGCATCCGGACTAGATGCCCGAGCCACCTCAACTGGCTCCTCTCTATGTGAAGGAGCAGCGGCTCTACTCTGAGCTCCTCCCGGATGGCCGAGCTCCTCACCCTATCTCTTAGGGTGAGTCCAGCCACCCTACGAAGGAAACTCATTTCCGCCGCTTGTATCTGCGATCTCGTTCTTTCGGTCATGACCGTTAAAAAAGTCATAAAAAATAAACATCAACACACTTGCAACCTTTTTCGTTTCAATAACTGAACTGAATTGCGAGGTTGTCAAATAAAGAAATGTATTTTCCGGACTATAAGTCGCTCCTGAGTATAAGTCGCACCGGCATATAAAATAGAAAAATCATACTGTATATAAGTCACACTGGACTACTATTGGGGGGAAATGTATTTATGTATTATTTATTTATTTATTTTAAAATCTGAGACCGAGAACAGACATTTCCTCTTGAAAGGCAATTTGCAGTAAAAACAGTCAAATGGAGGACCACAGTCTAAGAACCTCACGGAAACTGTCGACCGTGGCTTGGAAGTCTGCCGTGAGTTTTTTGTCTTGAGTTGTTTTCCGCGTTCTGATAGCGAGGCGCTTGCGGTGCATGAAACGGTAGCGCCAACAAGTGTCCTCATTTGTATTCATCGCCTTGGCAACTACCTGGAGGCGTAAGTGCACCGTTGACAAGCCTCTCCCAGCATCACGTCGTTCAAGCATCCATTTGTGAACCTGTTCCTCTAGCTTTTGGCCCGCGGTGAGCTTTCTTTGTTTTCTTCCTTGCGGTTGGAGTGTCATCCACACCTCACCAGTCCTTCATAAGTTTCCCTTTCACTCTAAACTTTCTTTCCGCTGCTCCATTATCATTTTCTGCTGCATATTTGACTACTTTCATCTGCAGAATACCATTTCCTTTTTGTGGGCATTTCTTTCTCACTTGTCTTTATAAGCTGATGTTGTGAGTAGCAGAAGTCTAGAGTGTCCTGCCGTGGCTGTCAGCGTGATAAAAACCATAACCATATGTAAGTCACTCCGGGGTACAAGTGACCGGAGCAGCAAAACCACGAAAAATGTGTGACTTACAGTTCGGAAAATACGGTAAATGTCACGTACTCGAAGGTAAACATACCAACAGTCCAAGTAACGTTTTTCTCTGCAGCTTTTTTGGACACTTTAGTCACCGCTCTGAATGGCAGCTCATAAAGATAGACTATAAGTCCATCTTCAGTAAGAAATGCACCGAGGAGGATTATCAAACTTGGCACTTGCACAATCAGGTAAGCTAAAAACACGCCCCTCTGTCCTTCATCATGCTGCTCTTTAGTGTCGTGACTTAAAAGCTGTTTTTTCCCAATAGGGCGAGCCATGTGTTATGGGACAAAAACAGATTTACATCAAACGCAGACCCGGGAACTACTGCATGCTGGGTAAAGATTATTCTGGAATCCTCTCTGCAGAGTCTTGCATTTGCCGAGCCCATGATTTTGAATGGTAAGTTGGACTTAATATCAAATTACAAATGTTTTCTGAAGCATAAGTGACCTTTTTTGTGGCCCTTGGTGTAGACTATAAGGGATTGCAACATAGAAATGGTCGCGCTAATTCCTTTGTAGCATGATTACATTTAACTTGCCATAGATCTTAGGAGATGAAAAATTAAAAGGAGGTTGCAATCACAGTGTCGCTGTTCTGTTTTTTACAACAGTTGGATAGTCTACAGTGTAATAGAGTCAGTCTGATAACTTCTCGTAGGGGCCTTCGGGACACGCACACTCACATAGCACAATCAGAGTTGTGCAAGACTTCATTCATTTTCTATGCCGCCTGTCCTCATTAGGGTTGCTAGAGCCTATCCCAGCTGACTTTGGGCGGGAGGCGGGGTACACCCTGGACTGGTCACCAGCCATCGCAGGGCACATATAGACAAACAAACATTCACACTCTAATGCACAATTTAGAGCGGCCAATGAAGCTAACATGCATGTTTTTGGAATGTGGGAGGAAACCGGAGTACCGGGAGAAAACACACACGCGCACGGGGAGAACATGCAAACTCCACACAGAGATGCCCAACGGAGATTCGAACCCTGAACCTCCTGACTGTGAGACCAACATGCTACCCAGTCAGCCACCGTGCGGCCTTGTGCAAAACTTGACTTACTGGGTGACACACTACAGATGCATTGCTGCTGCTAGGGTGGCACTGGGAGCGACGACAAGGAAATAGTGGAGCTGTTTATTTCCAAGAGTGAAGACGACCACTTTAGTGGTTTTAGTGCCCTGGAGGAGGACGAGGACAGCAATGAATTACATTGCTATTGTTGACTTTGTCATATTATGTGCACTGTCTGGAGGAAAAAAAACAGGTATTTATTTGGATGTTTAAAAAATATTTCAGAACGACATCTTTCTGTGTACTAAATATCCGGTGTTACGACATGGACTGGTGTGGCCTGGATGTAGAAATCTTTTTTTCGCTTTAACCAATTGTATCGCTCCTATTTTCTAAGAAAATGTAAAAACCCCTTGAATTGTATGATCATTAACTTGCCATGCCGACCAAAGAACCAAACAAAGGCAGAATAGAAGAAACGGCCTTTACACAACCGTGTGGACCCAAACTTGAGGAACATGTACATCTCTGGGAATACTGCAGAGATGACCACAAGATTAAAGGAAAACTTTTGCAATTTTGCCCATCATCCACCATCCTTATGAGTCAACCCACAGGATTCCGCCGCTAAAGACCTCTAAAAAACCTCCAAAAACATTGCATCATGTGAGTATACTAACAGGCACATTCATAATAACATGCAATACTCACGGTATTTTACCATATTTCACTCAGGCTGCTTTACATGAACTTATGTCTCGTGTTCATTGATTTCTACTTCGGTCAATTGGTTACTGCTAATCATGGCCGGCTTCGTCAGAGCCGCCGCTGATGACTACGTTTATACGCTGTCTAATCGCATTTGGGTGTTGCCATCGTTGCTGCAAGTACTTTTTCTGGCTGCAACAGTGACACTGCAAAACACCCGAATCGTGTCAATTCTCAACGCTGTGCACATTCCCGTCATTCCTTTACTCAGTTGGTGCTGTTTTTCCAATTATGTGATACGTTTAAAATTGTTTTAAACAACATACCCACCATGCCTGACTGTGGCATCTGCCAGTAAACTTGTTATGTGTGTCATTATTATTCTAATTAACAGATACGGAACTGTTGTGGTGTTGTTTTCAATTTGTATGCAAATGTTGAAGGGTTTGTGTTTTGATTTTGCAACAAAAGGAGGGATGGCTGCCACAACAAGCTACAGTATATTGTGTGTATAATAAGGCCAGAAGGTGAACACTAATTACTTTTTTTGTCAAACAAGCATAAAGTCTTCTGGCTGCGTATTTGCTGCTAATGTTTTCATGTGTGCTGAACAGGAAAAAAGTATCTTTTACATTTAACTGCAGAGTAAATATTTGTAACCCAACAATTTGCGCTCTGCATTCGCCCGTACATCCAGTTTCCGCCTTTTATCCTGTCCAGGGCCACAAAGAGCTGGAATCTGTCTCAGCTTACTTTGGGGTTAGAGGCCTACAACAGCCTGGACTCGCCACCAGTCAACCACAGGGCACATATAAGACATCCACCGGTGTAGATTCCCAGTCATCTAAGTTACGGTTGAATCGAGACAACGGGATTATTCCTGTTTATAGAAAACATTTTACGTTTCGCCTTCAACTCAAAAGTGTGGACTCTCCCTATTCATTTCTCTGGTGGACATGCCCCCTGACAGTGGTCAGAATAGGGTTGTTGTGTTTGTTGCCCAGTGTGGTAGGCAAACGAGCTATTCAGGCAGGACGGTCAACAGCTTGTGAGCGGTCACTCTTCCTGTGGAATGGACTGAGTCTTTGGGATGCTCTCTTATGTTGTGCCACGCCTGTGTATAAGGGTTGCTTGGTCTCTCCGGTGTAGGGGACTCATACTCACTCTTACCTACGCTGAACTGCATGTACTATACAACATTGCTGAGTTTGTTCTTGGGATTTTGTCTTTGCTGTGAAACAATTTATGCCGCAGGGTTTGAAATACTTCGATATGTTATGTTTGGAAAAAATCCTTCTGAATTTCTTTGACAAACCATCCATGGATTTCCTGTTGAAAGTCCTGTTGAAAGTCCTGCTGGGATACCCACAGTTAGAAAGAGCGTTCTTTGAGGATAGAACTGTTCTATCCTCAAAGGTTCTGATAATCCCTAGCTGGTGTCGTAGTAAGTGATGAGAGTCAAAAAGAAGGTACCGACCTGTTTGTGGGTAGGTTTTCTAATGACCTAAATATTAAACTTCAGTCGCAGTCCAAAAACGGCAATGTGTTCTTCTTTATGACTGTGAAATGCTGAGGATAACGATGTCCACAGTCCGGACAGGGAGGACTGCTGGTTTGAAGACGATATGAGAGAAGCCGTAGAAAGGCCCGCCACAAACAGAGAAGATGTCAGAGACAACAGTGTCCTGACATCTCTCCCTCAAAGTCCATCTCATTCCACAGGGAGACCTGCTACTAACAATCTATTTTGCCACAATGCAGGCAAACGACCTATTGTTATGCGGGGTGGTCCTTCACAGGGTACACCGGGCAAGAAACACAAGTGACCACACACACGCAAGAGACATAAATGGAGAGACCGCACAATTGCTGTAATGTTCACAGACCACAAATGTATGGTGGGATCTGTACTGACTGTTTGGGACTCCAACTTGGGGGTTTGGGTGAATGATGTGTATGCATGCTCTATGCTTCCGATGTCATCACCTCTGCTGAAACCAATGCATATTATTGGTGCCATCCATTGGCCTATACAAAACACTAGATGACATTGATCCCTTTTCACATGACTAATGCTCTTGATTGGGTTCCTTCTGGACTTTGTTGTCTCGCAGTGACTATGGGTACGAGCGCCGAAGCGATGGGAACTGCAGGTCCGCCTTCTGGTTCAATCCCTCCTGCATCACCAAAAGCTGCCGTCTGAGTCAAAGCTATCTCAACAGCACAGGGTGAGATATAACCTGAATAACATGATTAGAAATGGATAAATCTGCATGATGTCCCCTTTTTACAAAGGAACATGTCCGTATGCATGCAGAGAACAATGCAAGTCCTTCGGTGTTACTGTACATAAACAGGTAAACAGAGTCTTTTTCACGACCCGTTCTGCAGTGCTGCTAGGTTGCAGTGAAACAGCAGTGCAGTCAAGCAGTGTGTCAGACTCTGAAACACTCATTTATTCAAGTGCAGCTCCAGTCCTGCCCACTTCCAAATAACAGCTTTTCTCTGTGGCTATTTCTTAAGTGTTCTGCTGAGTAACAGCTCTGGGCTCTGGTCATGGGAATTCCTTCATCACGTTTTTCACTCACAAACCAGACATTTTCAAAAACTCTCCTGTCAATCTCACGGAGGACATCAGGTTGTGGACCTTTCTGGCTGTGAGCACTTTTAAACACGTCTTTCTCGGTACATTGCAATCAGTAAAATCACAGATCGCGCAGTTAACTGATGGCCTGCGTCATTTTTCATGATTATCTTAAAACACGTAAGTGTCCAAGTATGGAAAACCTTTTGGAAATGGGTCTGCGTGTGACGTTATTGGGTGCCTCTCCCTTTCTTTTCTCCCAGATATTATTTTTTCTACAGTCTTATATTTGTAACATTATTCATGTACAGTGTATCTTGGCAATTAGCCATTCAGCCTTTCGAAACTGCAATTTTACAAAAAGATCACAAACAAACTCCACAAAAACATTTTTTTCTCCTAAAATAAGCCCAGATAACACATTTCTTTTGCGCTAAATTGTTACTAATTTATAAATACATGATAATAAAACGTAAAATGTACATCATGCACGCACAACACTAGCTTGGACAGTCAACACAAGTTCATATACTGTATGATCGGAAGTTGTTATTGGAACTACAAAAGGCAAACGGTCTGGATTATGCAGACCCGGGTTGGAGAAACAACCAAGGAGCCTGTGGAGCAGTGGAACTCCACTCCCATCCGACTCCATCTGTTCTTTCCTTCATCTTACGTGATCATTCATTCGTGGTGTGTACCCATTCGTCCATCCATTTTCTATGACGCTTATCCTGATCAGGGTTGCGGTTATGCTGGAGCCTATCCCAGCTGACTTTGGCCGGGAGGCGGGGTACACCCTGGACTGGTTTCCAGTCAATTGCAGGGCAGACAAACAACCATTCACACATTATGGACAATTTCAAATTTCAGTCTAATATTTTCTCCTAGGAATGCTTGCACTGCAGCCCTCTCACATAGCACAACAAGAGCTGCACTTACAGATAAATACAAAAAAAATTATGCTGGGAAAAAGAGTAAATCTATCAACATAGTTTCTTTCACACAAGCTTAACTTTCACATTTCAAAGGGGGGCTGCAACAGCTTTATATACTCCAATGCATTTAGGCAGTTACCTTCCGTCGTCAAGAGTAAACCATGGCAACTGAAGAGAAAGGCAAAGGGTTCTGGAGCTGAATTTAATCTAATAGTTAGAACAGTCTGTCACTTGTATGGCAAATGTTGATTCGAAACCGGAGAACGTCAAGATCAAGCTAGCAAGAGGTTTTGGAGGGGGAGGAGTGAGCCGGCACAGAGTATTGGCGTTTTGATGCAGCATCATGATTAAAGTATTATCAGTGTCAAAAATGACCCAATTACTTGCGTTAATTTGCTCGTTTGGAATATAACCCCATGAAGAGCGGGGATCTACTGTACACTATTTCAAAGTTCAAATGCTTTAATAGGTACCTTTGCTTATTACTATTTCTGAGACTGATTTAAAGGACTTTGAAGATCTGCGCAGAGCAAACATCTGTATTCAAATGATGTAAAACATGGCAGGGAACGTAGCTGCCATGGGGGCGCTACTTACCACAGTTGCTCCCAGAGTTGGTATTTTCACACCTGTCATCTTTCATAAGTTATTGTTCAGTGCACTTATTCTAACTACCTGCACAAAAAACAGCCTTCATTTTCAACTTGTTTTTTTATTTTCTCCATAGGTACCGGAAAGTGGTGTTGAACAATTGCACCAAGGGCGTAAAAGAACTTTATACAGCTAGAAAGCAACAGTGCCCAAAGAGACCTCCTAAGGGACTTTTGCTGACCACCAAAGATGATAAACTGGCTGCCAACCTGGGCACGAATGTCACCTTCCTGGTTCATCTGGATGAGGTGAGAACCACGCCAACAGCTGATGTCATAAAACAAAAATCTGAATACAATTTTATAGTTGCTACAGGTGCATAAATGAATAAAATAACCAGTTTACAATGCATCAAAGTTATGATTTATCGTCTTTCCAGCGTATAAGCCGGTATAAGTTTGAACCCTGTGGCTTATGTAGCTGATGTACGGCTAATTTATGGCCTTGTTCCAATCTTCTGACATCTATACTTCAGAACTAATACTAATTGTTTAAATACTGTGCCGCTCGCGAATCAGTGAGGAAGTGGTAGCCCCTTTCATAGTCAAGAGCCAATCACAAGATGATGACGAGCTTGCCAACCCACCGGAAATCGCGAAAAGTTCTCGTACTTAACATAACAGTCTGACTCACAGTGTCACCTGAGAAAAAAAAGATAAAATCCTCACACCGCAGCTTAACATGTTGATAAGAAATTTGCAAATATCAATACAAGTGTAGAATTACAACTGTACAACTATCTTAACTGCTTCCCATCATGCAGTGCTGCTGCAATGGAGGAGTTCCCTCCGGTAGACACGGCCCGTCAACAGTGCATGGGGGTTGGCCTGCCTCCCAGCAAAACAAAGCACTGCATAATAGGAAGCGTTTAAAATAGTATTCAAATATTGTATTGGTATTTGTCTTGTATATTTTGTGACTACCTTTTTGTGTGTTAGGTTGCTGCGTGATGATTTTAGCCTTCTTTCTTAGATGACACTGTGAGGCAGACAGTTATGCTGAGTAACGACCTCCTGCATTTTCCGATTGGTTGACAAGCTCTTCCCTTGTACTTGTGATTGGTTCCTGTCAAATAAAAGATCTACCCGTTCCTTACTTAACTTGTGCATGCAAAAAATATGGCATTTTATGACGAGGACATGATGTGCATCTTATAGTCTGTCTTGTTTTAATGAAGAACGTTTTGGTGCTTAAAAAAAGTGTTAAAGTCTCTAAGCATAATTTTTTCTGAGCTCTGTCTGACATATTTATATGCCAAAAAAACAATCACTTTTGAGTGTCAGTTTGTTTCTTGTGCTTTCTTGTTAATACCATGGGTATAATATATTTTAATTAACCTATTGGATTTTGAGAAAGAGACCAATGTTAATTCAAATCCGAAAAAGTACATTTTAGTTTTACCCACTAACCATTTCCACAGAAGAGGAAAATTGGTGGATTAGGGATGAGCGAGTACACCACTATCAACACTGTCTGTACCTGTTCATCTATCTAAATTAATGTTATTAATTATAACTTATCGGTACTTGGAGTAGGCAGAGCATGAACCGAAGGTGGGTGTGGTTTAACCGGAAATGGGTTAATTGATTACGATACAAGCGGCGGAAATGAGTTTCCTCCGTAGGGTGGCGGGACTCACCCTAAGAGTGAGGAGCTCGGCCATCCGGGAGGAGCTCAGAGTAGAGCCGCTGCTCCTTCACATCGAGAGGAACCAGTTGAGGTGGCTCGGGCATCTAGTCCTGATGCCTCCCGGGCGCCTCCCTGGTGAGGTGTTTCGGGCATGCCCGGCCGGGAGAAGGCCCCCGGGAAGACCTAGGACCAGACCCTCCTAGGACTGGAGGGACTATGTCTCACAGCTGGCCTGGGAACGCCTCAGTGTCCTTCCGGTGGAGCCGGAAGAGGTCGCCGTAGACCGGGAAGTCTGGACTTCCCTACTGAAACTACTGCCCCCGCGTTCCGGACCCGGATAAGCGGAGGAAAATGCAATGATTATGAAATTGAGATGGATTGATCAGAAGTTTCTATATTTATTATTTATTTGAAAACGCTGTAAAGTTGCTCATTCAAGCAAACATCCTTTAATGGCCAACATGAATATAATCAGTCAACCTTCTTGACAGTAGTTTTCTCCGAAGCACCGCACGCCACGAGCAAAGTTTTCCAACTGACTTTATATCAGATTGGAAGCAAGAAAAAGAAATGCAGCGCATACGTTACGAAACAAGTGTAAGCAGTACTTACCCCCATATAAGCAGTACTTACCCCCGTATACTCACGCCGGCTGCTCACAGTGTATCCGACATTAATGGACCTTGTCTGGCCATGCCGGGTCGGCGTCCCCCGGCCGGGCACTCCGGTTCTCCCGGTGACAATAGCCACGGGTGCCGCAGGTAGCCACTATGCCCATCTTGCAATCGAAGTGAGTGGGCTGCACGAGCCTCATACGATGCGTACGTCCCCTTACATGAAGTACCTAGCACGCACGAGTCGCAAGCTGCATTCACTATCTTAAACCTACCAACAGAGGGTGAGCGGCAGGCACGTGAGCGGTCCGTGGGTTTGAGTAGTTACCCAATGAGGATTTTCCTTCATCACCATTACGGATAATTTACTGGTTTCATGCTCGCATCACCCGTGACGGATACTCGTCTAAAACGATATACGTTTTGTATAAGTCCTCCCTATACCAAACATCACTAGGAACATCAACAACAGGGAAAAAATAAGAACGCTCATCCCATGTTGGTGCATAGATGCAAGCGAGAACAAAAGGGGGTGTTTGTGACCCCCGGTTCTAATATGAGCCGGACCACACGTCAGAAACTGTACATTGTGTATGTCTTCTGATCCGAGACTCTTTGGAATGGAAATTGGATTGACAGGCTTTGCTTGCCCGTTTCCTGCTGAGACACGATGGTCGGATGAGCAAATATGACTCTCTTGTGGAAATGCATTTTCCACTTTAAGCTGTTGACCTCCTGTTTGGGACTGATAGACAGTTTTGCTTCTAAATGTTGTCCAACTCCTTGCTCAAGTTAGCCTGGTAGCTCAGTATATCTGTATTTTCGAATGCACGTGTATTTATTGTTTTTCACTTTTTTGTGCATAGCTTGGAATTGCTGTAGCTATGTTTTTTAAGCCTTTAAAGTGGGCCGTATATGCAGTAAAGCCAATCGTTTTCTTGTTATCCTCAACCCCAATTACTCACACCAAAGGGAGTAGGAATGTTATACCATATGCTGTTGGGTTTTTAAAAAGCTGTGCAGTTCTTGCTCAGATATGGAGCAATTAATAACTAAAGCAAATAAAACGATGAAACTGCAACAGGCAAGGTGGATGCAATGGAATTCCGTTTTTCCTCTTCAGGCCAATTAATATGTTGCTAAGTTGGGCCCGCTTGATTAATTATGTGATTTGTTTAGTTATAGTTAACTCTTTGGAGCAGGGATGTCCAAAATACGGCCCCCAACTGTTTCTTTATTGGCGCGTGGCACAGTCTAAAAATACAATTTAACAAAAAACCTTTAAGGAAAAAAAACCCATCAAAATGAAAAACAATCTGCAATCAAAATGTATTGAAAGAAAAAATATATCATCTAGCAAGAAAATGTAGTCATTGTACGAGAATGACATTGTAATAGAAGAAAATAATTTAAATTTAGTAGCATAAAGTTGAGGAAAGACATTGTTTTATGTCGTATTAATATGAGAAACAAAACAAAATTTGGGTGTGGAAAAAGTTAGAACGTTACAAAAAAAAGTCAAACTCTTCTGTGAATAAAGTCATAATTCTGAGGGTAATGTTCATCGGCCGGGCCTGTACCAGTGCGGGCTGTTCAAGCATAAGGTGGGTCCACATGTGCACTTGGATTGGAAGCCACAATTCCGAGAAACAAAGCTGCAAGAAAAAAAACGTGTGGAAAAATGTGTGGAAAGTCAATCATCACACAGCAACTTAACACGCTACAGGTAGCTACAACGTCTGCAATGAAGGTGAAGGGGACCTCCAACGTTTAAAGTGTATTTATATATCGTATCAAATGGTTTTGCATGTGTAAAAATATGTTTGCAAAACTTTTTGGTTTTCTGGAGCAGATTAATTGGATTGACGTTATTTCTTATGGGAGAAACTGATTTGGTTAATGTCCGTTTCGGTTAGAACCGAGCCTTCTGGAACAACCAAGCTTTTCTAAATCTCACAGCTGAGATGGAGTTTTTTTCTTGCCATATATTTGACTTCTTAGCATACCTACAGTACATGTGTTGCTTTACAAAATATCAAAGTGGCCCTCGCATCCCTTCATTTTTCACTATGGCGTCCTTGCTGGAGCAAGCTCGGAAACCCCTGCTTTAGAATAACTGAATGAATGTTTTGCAGTTGTTTTTTTGTTTGTTTGTTTTAGATCTACTGCAATCTTCCCCAAAGGAAAAGGCTGGGCAGACAAAACTCTCATATATGCAACTTTAGTATGTATGAAGGGAGTTGACTTAAAATCGGGCTGGTGGCGGAGTAAATTTGTCAGAAACTGGATCAAACACAGGCCGCACGGTGGTCGAGTGGGTGGCACATTGGCCTCACAGTCAGGAGGTTCAGGGTTGGAATCTCCGTTGGGCATCTCTGTGTGGAGTTTGCATGTTCTCCCCGTGCGTGCGTGGGTTTTCTCCGGGTACTCCGGTTTACTCCCACATTCCAAAAACATGCATGTTAGCTTCATTGGCGACTCTAAATTGTCCATTAGAGTGTGAATGTGAGTGTGAATGTTTGTTTGTCTATATGTGCCCTGCGATTGACTGGCGACCGGTCCAGGGTGTACCCCGCCTCCCGCCCAAAGTCTGCTGGGATAGGCTCCAGCATCCCCATGACCCTAATGAGGATAAGCGGCATGGAAAATGAATGAATGAATGGATCAAACACACAGAGGTACCTGAGGAGACAGGATGACAGAGTCAAAGCCGTGTAAAAAACTGAAAGGACAAGTGGTGCTAAATGAAGCGAAATGCAACATGGCATGATGGCTCTTACCAATATAACACGACCAGAACAATCGATTACAAATGATGACTTTTCTTTCCGTGCCTCAATTTTGACAAAACAACAGTCATTGTCACAGAATGGACAAAGAGACGAGTGGCATCAGCAGTGCCAAACGTGTTTGCAGGACAGCTTATGTACTCTTTTTGGAAAGCGCTGTCTTCTTTCCTTACACCCATCAAGCATATCATTTTTTGTGCAAAGGGACATGAAATAACCGTACCTCCCAGCTTCACGCTCAAAAGCACGGCGACGGGTAGCAAGGGTTGGAAGTCTAAAAAAGAGAACATGAACTCTTGGGTCATACCGTATTTTATGTGCCTGTGAATAGCCTCATTCATCCAAGTCTTTCGATCGATCACAACTGGACCGTTCAGGTTGTCTTAGAAGATGTTTCCCCTCTCATCCAAGCAGGCCTCATGAGTTCATGCTCAAAGACTAGGTGGTTTCATCCCTTCTCAAAAGAATCCCTCATTTAGCCTCCAGAAGGTAAACAATGCACAGCCACCTTGGTTTCAGATGGGTCAATGGCCGTCATTACATCTGAATGTGATGCTAACAAGGTGATACCGCCCAAACAACCATATTTGGTGGGGTCCATGACCATCATTACATCTGAATGTGATGCTAACAAGGTGATACCCAAACAACCTTAGTTGGCGGGGTCCATGACCATCATTACATCTGAATGTGATGCTAATGAAGGTGATACCCAAACAACCTTAGTTGGCAGGGTCCATGACCATCATTACATCTGAATGTGATGCTAATGAAGGCGATACCACCCAAACGACCTTAGTTGGCGGGGTCCATGACCATCATTACATCTGAATGTGATGCTAATGAAGGTGATACCCAAACAACCTTAGTTGGCGGGGTCCATGACCATCATTACATCTGAATGTGATGCTAATGAAGGCGATACCACCCAAACGACCATAGTTGGCGGGGTCCATGACCATCATTACATCTGAATGTGATGCTAATGAAGGCGATACCACCCAAACAACCTTAGTTGGCGGGGTCCATGACCATCATTACATCTGAATGTGATGCTAATGAAGGTGATACCCAAACAACCTTAGTTGGCAGGGTCCATGACCATCATTACATCTGAATGTGATGCTAATGAAGGCGATACCACCCAAACGACCATAGTTGGCGGGGTCCATGACCATCATTACATCTGAATGTGATGCTAATGAAGGCGATACCACCCAAACAACCTTAGTTGGCGGGGTCCATGACCATCATTACATCTGAATGTGATGCTAATGAAGGCGATACCACTCAAACGACCATCGTTGGTGGGCAGAGGCCCCACCACACTGCATCCCAATGATCGTCATTGGACACCACTAAAGAGCCAACCATTCCCGTCTATACCTGCCTCCTATTTTAGAGGTTAAGTGGATTGGATCTTGCACCAGGCTATCCCACCAGAGCTGTCCTATCTAGCCTGGCTGGTGTGTGTGTCCCACCAAGTCTTTTAGCCTGAGATGAAACGGCTTCTAAGATAACCTGAACAGTCCAGTTTTTTGTGTGTTTTTAGCAGCACTGAAAATAAAATAAGTCTTTTGCACCCTAATTTAGGACACATTATCCCGTTTTCTTCCAAAACTTCCAGGAAGTTTTGTTACCAAGGCTTTCGTTGGTCATTTGTGTGGTTTGCGTTTACTTTTGTTCCACTGTTTTACTGAGACCTCCATCTTACATATCCTCAAGCAAAAACCTCTGCCGCACTATGCCGACCCACTTTGACTGTCCTTCAGCTTCCTATCTTGCTTAACTTTTCACAAATTAGTTTCAGTGTGTGCCTTACATTTTATTCTGCCAGCTTGTCAGCTATTCTTCCAAAGACATAGTCACTTCGAGTTGGCAGTTTGAAGTCCCGCTGAATACCTTGCCATCCACTTCTTGGAGCTGCTCCTTTATTGCTCCAATTGTACAATCAAGCTTTCAAAATAATACTTCCACTACTTTACACGTGGTGGATAAATAGAAACACTACAAACTCTTCTGTACACCCACCCTGACCTTCAAATGTTCCTGGGTTTGGGAAGGCCCATCTCCCATCTAGGTTGCTTCTTTGGAAAAGTATTAGTGCTGGGTAATTTTGGTGAAAATGAAGCAAGGTTTGTCAAAGTCCCAGGTATCCCAGGCCAAAAATGTCATGCTAAGAATGAACTCCAAACCTCAACCAGCAGAACGTAACAAAACTTGTTCCCGGAGAGCACATTTTGTGTACAAGTAAAATGCAGGGTTTAAATATGTTATGTTAAAGTCATTGGTTTTTACAGTGTAGGCAGCGATTAAGACCACTGACAGTTTTGTGTTGCATTCTCTGTCTTTCAAAGTGACCTACAGTTGGTAGTCCGGGTCTGCACATGTCAAAATTAATTAAATGTCACATGCGTCACGAAAATGATGTTTCTCACAAGAAGCCTGTACCTCCTTGGGATATCATTTCATTTTCTGTTTCAGGGTGATTCCATACAGACCAATATCCAACTGGACTTTGGTGATGGCATAGCGGTGTCCTATTCCAACCTCAGTTGGGCCGAAGAGGGGATCAAACACGTGTACAAGGCTGCTGGAATATTTCGTGTCACAGCCCTGGCAGAAAACTCCCTCGGTTATGACACGACAACACTGTATCTGCACATCACTTGTAAGTGTCGCCGGTATTCTGTCATTTATTTGCAAATTGACTACAACTCTTCTGAAACCACCACTGGGTGGATGACATCAATCCCATGCATTTCTATAAATCACAAATATCGAGCAGGTTTCCTACCAAAACTGTAACTTCACCTTTTACTATCATGTACAGCACATGTTCTTGTCAAAGGCTTTTGTGGTTATGATGCAGCTCGACTAAACCTGGTTTCCCCAAACGGTATTGCAACGATGGTTATCAACTTGGCCGCACGGTGGATGAGTGGGTAGCATGTTGGCCCCACACTCAGGAGGTTCATGGTTCGAGTCTCCGTTGAGCATCTCTGTGTGGAGTTTGCATGTTCTCCTCGTGCATGCGTGGGTTTTCTCCGGGTACTCCCACATTCCAAAAACATGCATGTTAGGTTAATTGGCGACTCTAAATTGACCATGTGAGTGTGAATATTTGTTTGTCTATATGAGCCCTGCGATTGACTGGCGACCAGTCCAGGGTGTACCCCGCCTCCCTCCCAAAGTCAGCTGAGATAGGCTCCAGCATACTCGTGACCCCTAGATTCTCAGCTTTGTGCTATGTGCATGTTCTGCTAAAAGAGAGCTTTATACATTATTTTACATTGTCACCCTATTAAAATAATGCCCCAGGTCATTTTTGTGCAAAAATGACTTTTTGGTCTAAATGATCTCCTTATAATGGTGCCACATCTCTGGTACCATCACCTAAATCCTAAGGTGAATGGATCGTGCTGTTTATGCCCTATAGGACAATGGCCATGTCAAGAGAGTGACTTAGACCATTTTATTTTTTATGCATTGATTGATGGATTGATGTAAAGATTTGCCTGACTGATTTACTGATGGATTGATGGACAGACGGATTGGCTGAAGGACTGACTGACCAACCGACGGACGGACAGATGGATGGGCAGACTGACTGATTGACACTGACTGATTGACTGATTGGGGAAATCATGAAACTCTTTACTTCTCAAATATCAGACCGTGCACAAAAAAAAAAAAAAAAAAAACGGGACACCCAACTGTACATGATTTGGTGGCTCTTCAAATTAGCCCTGATGGCAAGGTCCAGTACAAGATCTGATCAGTTTTTTTGTGTTTGCCCAAAAACATGAATACATGACATAGGCCATTACATATCGGGGTGATCCCGGACGGTATATTTCACACAAGAGGAACAAGTAATTATTTTGGAGTGTTACGAGGAGTTCAAAAAGATTATCACTGCCGAAGGCAACACTGTCGCCGCTGATAGAGCGAGAGAGGACTGCTGGCAAAAAATTGCTGCGCGTGTAAATGTGTCAGTTAACACCGATTATTATACCAAACACTAAAGTGTTTTCATTTATGAAAACTCGGCACTGTGCAACTTCTATGAATTTAAGAAATACACAAAGTGGAGCAAAAGCGGCCTTTTTACATTTTTGCTTACTTGCTCTATGGATCTTTCTAGTGTGACATGACATGGTGAATAAAGGTTTTCCTCACTTTGTGCGTGGAAGTGGTATGATTTTTTTGGCTTCTCGCTTTGTCCTTCTTCCCCCACTGAGTTTTAAACGTATTCTTAAGTTTAGAAAGGATGAAATGGATTCTACCTCGTTAGCTCGGTAGTTTGCTATTATATGTGAAGTGTAAAGAAAGCTAGCGATATTGCCGTGTGTACGTCTATGTATGGCAGACTTTGGTTAGACAGGCTCTCCTGTCCATCATTCAAGTGACAAACTTCATAGTGAGAATGGATGACAGGCTGATGCCATGCAATCGATCCACATTACAGCTGAAGTATTACAACACGGGATCTTCCCCAATGCGGTGATTTATTATGTATTGGTGTTTCTTGGGTTGTTCCTGAACATCCTGGCCAATTTCATGTCAAGGTGATGGTCTTCTTCCAGACCATTGCAAAGTGGTGACACATCCTCATGATTTGTACTTGCATCAGTCTGAAGTGATGATCTTGGAACCTGCATTTGTTTAGAAATGGCTGCAAAAGGCTTTTGAAAATCAATCATTTGCTATATTGTTTCCTTGACTTTCACATTTTTCTAAGTATTGGTTAATCCAGTGAGTGCACTGGATTAACCAATACTGGATACTGGAACCAATACTGGAGACAACTGATCTTGGCAGTGTTAAGTTAAAAGACATCCTGGAACCTTCAGCACAATTTCTACGGGTTCGTTGACTGTATGTGGGTATTTGGGCCTGCATGTACAATTCTGACCCTGTATCCATGAGAGGAAATCCAAAATAAATAGAAAGAACATTGTGCACCCACTTCTTGTTTGTTGAAATAGTTCAAGACAAATAGTTTATGTTGAGTAACCATTGTATATGAGTTAAATTGACAGTCTGAGGTTATTTGAAAGTCATTCCAATGATGTGTATGTCAAAATGTTCAGGAAGTGACTTTCAATCAGGTAAATTGACAAAGAGTTCACAATAATTGTACCAACTTGATGGGTTGAAGAAGTGATGTAAAATTGAAGTCCAGGTAAAAAAAATATCAATTTATCCACCCATTTCCTTCCACTTATTAGGCCCAGTTTGTCAAAGAAGCCTCAGGGATGCCCAGATTTTGCGCCTACTCTCTTCCCTAGCTCTCCTCTCATGGAGTGGAGGAGGACCAGATCTCTAATTAGAGTGACTCCCAGGTGACCATGAAAGGCTCATTTCATAGGGTGAACCCAGCATGCAAATTAATTCAAATTAATTCAAATTATTTCCGTCAGTTGTATCCATCATGTTCTTTTGGTTGCTACCCAAAGCTAGTGAATGTAGATGGTGGGACGATAGATCACTTTCGCCTTTTGGCTCAGCTCTCTCCTTACCGTCACAGTCCGGCACGACAACTGCACTGCAGATGCTGCATCTATCTCACACTTGAGTGGTTGTCTCTCAGCCTAAAGGTTGCAAGTTAAATCATCATTCCCCTCCGTGACAATGTCAAAGTACCCTTGGGCAAAATACTGAACTATCAGTGGCACCTGAAGCTGTGGCATCAGTAGGTGCGTTAGGTAAGACTACCAAAGCACATTTAATACATTTAGTGATGGTAGATTGGTGGTGTACGAGTGAAAGCCTGTTTAACATGTACTCCAATGCTCTCCTGGTCCGAACAAGACCCCGACATACTGAAATTCCACATAAGGCAAGACTTTACTCCCACTCTCCCCGAGGGCACTCTCCACTCTTTTCCCCTCTGGGAAAAAATAGTGCAGAATCTCATCAAACAAGCTCCACACTCAACTAAGAACTGTCCCAGCAAAGGTTCAAGGCCATCAGGACCAAATCATTCACAGTAGTAGAGCTGAGGTACTCGGGCAAACAGACTTCATACTCTTTGGGCAGTGCCGATTGCTCCTAGACGGCAAGTGAAGCTTCTCCTAAAATGTCCAAAAAGGTGGTGAAATACGTACTGCTGTGTGAAGATTTCATTGACTAAGTATGCACTAGAATACCTTCATCTTTTGTTCCGAATCAGCTACTTATTAACGGCAACAGACCATCGTTCATCCCCACAGTCACGGCTTTTTATTAAAGCTTTACACAGTCGGACGCTGAGCGTCTACTGCCTTCGGTTGGGGTTGTTCCACTGTGCGAAACTGGGCGCTCATTGGATAAATGCTGGCTTTTGTCCGGCCCATCGGACACTGGGAGTCTACGGTTCAGTGGGCTGGCCCGGACGTTCGGCTTCTGCATAATGATTGGATGATCTGTCTGAATCCCTTTTTGATTGACAGTAAAAAAAAGAACATATCAGTGATCTTAAAGTATAAACCTCCACCGATTTGGGATTTTCCAAGTTTGAATGACCAGCAGCCGCCACTGCCTTTGCGCATGGATTGACTTTGTCTGCATATAATGTCCACAAATATACAATTTAATGAAATAAAACTAGACAGAGATTATCTAACAAAGCGTGGAGTGTTTTTTTTTTTAATGAAAAACCCTTTCAATTTTTTTGGGCATTTGTAGCCATTCTAGTTTTGATTAGAACTCCAAGGTCAGATGTCATTCATTCAAACCACCTTATGCTGGTCTTTTCTTAGGTCCTGTGGAAAACGTGCAGCTTCTTGCCCCCTTTGTGGTGATAAGAAACAAGGAAGTCAACATCTCAGCAGTCGTCTTACCCAATCACCCACGCACAGTCACCTACTTCTGGTGGCTTGGCAACAACACTGAGGTGACCCTTTTTCTAACACTGTGCAAAAAGTCTGTCCCTTTTCTTGCACTTATTTTTGTAATACACTTAGAAAGGTGAGATATCCCTCCAAAAGCGAGAAATATTCCAGTATGCATGTCGTTTGGTGTAAACCACCAATGAACTGTTGCACACAAACTACTGTAAATCTTCATCCACTAGTAATCATGTGCCTCCAAATGTCTATGACTGGAAAATCTTCATAACTGGACTGGTGAGTTAAGCAGGGTTTGTGTTTGACCCCACTATGCGGAGAACGGTGTCAGAGGTTGCAAGACTTTCACTATGAGTGTTGGGGGTCGGGGGCGATCTGCCCCCGCTAACTGAACGATAGCAGGTGCAGAACCACGACACGGTCTGCGACTCTGTTGTTCCAACAGAAGTCTGATGCCTGGAACCGTTTCGGATTTAAAACAATTAAGGGCAAAGAGCTGGGCAATAACGAACGCGTACGCAAGATCTGACAAGTGCAGGTCAGAAATACTACAAACCCCAAAAAACACTTGAAAAGGTACCGTATCCACTAACACTGATTCCCCGTCCACACGTAGGCGGGTATCTCATAAAACTAAGGTTTTTGTCTCCATCCACACATATAAACGGCACTAAAAACGAAGGTTTTCAAACCTCCGGCCAAAGTGTGGACCTGGAGAAAACACCGGTTATATGTTCGCGTGTGGACGCAAATAAGCCGAGGCTTGCGTTTCCAAACGTCACTTCCTGCAGAACGTATACGGTGACGTCACAAACCCGACCCGTATTTCCTTGAGAAACAACACGGATGCCGTCAGAAGCGACAATGTTTTCTTGCGTCTGGTTGACTTTGTATTCTAAATCAACGTTTCAAGCAATCAACGAGCCGGGCGCCGAGTTTTCGGAAGTGACGAGATGACAGGGGATGAATCTGATTGGACAGAATTTTAGCAACTGTTGCCGCCTACAAGTTTGGCAGGCTTTCCCAATGCATTTATCCGGTTACCTGCGGATGCGTTTTTTTGAAATACGAGATTTTTTTCATAAACGGCGAGGCAGAAATAAGCATTTTCTAAAAATACCCCGCTACGTGTGGACGAGGCATGAGACTCACTCGCATAACCGAGTGAACCAAACCAAAGTGATATCAGGCTTCAGTTGCCACCCAGCGACTCAAAATGTTGAAGTATCATGTTTTTTTAACAACAAAACACGTTTGAGCTGGAAAATTCCTTTAAAATAATCAAATAATATTGACCACCATCCATGACATGAAGTTGCTCTCTGTGAGGGAGCTCAGGTGCACTTTGTGAGGTCTTGGTTCCTACATAACTCAAACCCTGAAGTTAACCTCCCAGTATCTGAATAAACGGCCATGTTTGGTTCATGCAAAATCCTAAAAACTTTGATGATCCCTGATTTTTATACCCCTAGCAACATTTGTGATAACTGGAATTGACATTGATTGACCTTGTACATCACCCACCAGAGTAGCAGTAATTCTGTGTGATTTTACTTGTGTCTAGCCAGTGGTCTCGTTGGATGGGAGTGTCGCATACACCTTTCCCAATGAGGGGATGCACCCGGTCACAATTCAAGTGGCAGCGGGAAACACCATCTTTCAAGATACCAAAACCATAGCGGTCAGAGGTAAGTGGTGTGTTTTTTTTAACCGGGCTGTTTTATGAGAATCAGTCTTCATAGTCTACGGCTATGTCTCAAATCCAATACAGTAATCTCCTGTTTATTGCAGTTAATTGGTCCAGGCCAGACCATGTTAGGTGAATTTCCGCAATGTCATTTTTTGTCATATTTTCAACCTGTTTACAACCTTCTAAATATGTGTTTTGCATTTTTAACATGTCTAGAAGACATAATAAGAGAACCAAGCTTTGGATTGTTCACCAATGTGATCTGGGTCTGGACCATCGTGAGAGAAGTTAGTTTTACCCTACTGATGATATGCTGTGGGCATTAGTAATACATGTAGGACATAAATACCACTCGTATTCTGTAAATGTGTTCCTGTTTCGGTACAAGAACAAGAAGCAACGTTGGGAGTTTGAGTAGAGTTTAGCTTGTGGTGGGTCACGGTTGCAACAGGGTTACGTCTGGTGCTTGTGTGCCTCGCCGATCATTACAGTAACATTTCGGACACCTAGTGACCAGTGTAGAATACTACATACACTGTCATCACAACGTCTTTAAATGCATCTTTTGAATGAATGTACAGTATAGAAAAACATGATAGAGTGATCCTGTCAAATGTATTATTATAAAAAGTGTTCCATCAAGGTTCTTCCGTCAGTAAACCTAAATAGGTAACCACTTATCTTGCAAATTTTTTACAGTGTAGTGCTGTCAAAACCAGTTCCAGTTGAGGCGCCCTTCATTTGATGATGGCAATATTTGTCCGCCTCCTTTCATTCATTTTTAATTGTGCATTGCAACCACTAGAGTCAGTCCCTAAGCATTCTGACAAAGTCTAACACTCTTTTTAACATTTACCAAACTTAACACGCCAACAGCAGTGCTTAATTCCAACACTGCACACACTTCACCAATCATGGCAAGCGCATTCACGAGTAGCAGATTTCTGAACATCGACGTTAAACAAGGTGGGGTCGGGTTTTTTTTTGCACATTTTCTTTGTTGTGTACTGATGCTGGTTTTGCTTTGAAAACTATGTCAATTTTATATTGGTCAATGTATTACTTTGTTTTTTATTTATATGGTTAAAGTACAGTCAAACCTCAGTTTTTGGACAGACCAGTTTTAGTGTGATTTCGTTTTTGAAACATTTTCACTAAGATTGTGCCTCGGATTTTGTACACTGTCTCGGTTTACGTACAATATCGCACTTTACAAACTAGTCCTTACGTTGTGTACTGCATTGTTCCGTCAAATCAGCGTTTCGGACTCACCGTTTGTGCATTTTTATTTAACGCTAATCTAGTTGTATTTTTTGCATGTAAAACTATAATTCTCAATAACATGTCATATTTGTTAGTATTTTGGGTGTCTGCAACGGACTGCAGTGAAACCTTGGTCATTAATCAATTTCAGTAGGCCTGACTGTAACCAAAACGTACGAAAAATTGTAAATCCAATGAATCTGATCCAAAAAGCTCCAAAAAGCCAAAAGTTTATATTTTCTTGCTTTTCTAAAACATACCTAAATGCGTGCAAATACATATAAATAACGACTGAAAGGGATACACGAACATTTAAGGTCACTTTTACCTTCATTGAAGTTGAAATGGACTGAACCTTGGAGTTTTAATGTGAGTTATTTCTTGAATTCAATTGTGTTTCTCACCTCAAGTCTCTTCTCTGCTTTTGATCCGGGCTGCAAAATAAGCCGGAATGAAGCCAGAGAAAGATGCAAGTGCCGGCATTTAGATACAGAAGGCGATCTCGCTGCCACGTAGTGTCTTGGGCACTAATCACATCCATAGTGGAAACTAACAGAATGCTAACAAGCATGTTTTGTAATAAAATACATTTAGTACACAATTGGACTCACGCGGTATATTGGTGAAACGGCACGACGCGTACCACGTTGTACGTTAACCGAAAATGTACGCAAACCAAAGCAAAACGATTTATATAATTTTCAGTGTTAACCAAAAAACACACTAACTGAGGTTCCACTCTGTGCAATTCATTCAATGCAGTAAAGCAATTCAAAATATAAACAATCAAGTAATTCAACTGTTCAGATAAATGTGCATGACGCCGAGTATCAGATAATTTGTAGTAATTTGTAAAGTTGACCGAGACTGTACATATTTCGAACGCGTGCGTTTCGTCAAAAAGCAGCACAAATGATATTTAAAACATGAAACTGAGCAGGAACAAATTTGGATTTGGAAAGATTGTTTAAAAACAAAAACAAAACCAAACAAAAAACCACACCTCTTCTAAGATGTTTTTTCCCTGAATCTTCCCACCAGAATTCTTCAGATCTCTGCTATTATCATTCTCACCAAACCTGGACGAGTTCAACCCCGATTTACCAGAATGGAGGGAGGATGCGGGGAGAGTAATAAAGAAGGCTGTTCTCCAAGTGAGTCATTTTCGTTCCCTCCCGGTGCTCTGACTCGGGCTGCTTTCCTTTCTGTCTTTTTTGGGGGGCGGTGTGACTTTTTGTCTGGCTTTTTCCCAATTATTTCCGATATCCCCATTACTTGTGCTGTCCAATACTGTGAAGTCATTGGTGCGGCAAGAGAACACCCTCAGGCCACCGTGTGATTCATCATCCGACAAGTGTGAAGACGCCTCTTCTACCCTTCTCCTTCAGGAAATGGCCTCATGAGCACTGATTCCTTAATTTTAAAAGTCACACTCTGTCTAAAATGATCTTCTAACTTCTGAGCATTGAGGCTTAGAAGAGACCTATTGCCCATTAACTGTGTGATATGTGTGTGTGCTTTCCGTAATGAAATGTGGGACATCATTTTACCTTTTCCACAGACAATTCGGCCCAGAAATACATGAAGAAGACTTCATGAACACAGATCAATGTAAAAACATTTGACGAAAGCGGACCATTGTTATATGCGTGTGCATTTCCGTTTGCCAAACTCATTCCTCCGGGTCGTTGTATTCGGGCATTGACTCAATCGCAATTGGACTGTTCGGGATGTCTTAGAAGACATTTCGCCTCGCATCCGAGCAGTTCATGTTCTATGACCAGAAGTTACCCTCTAAAAGATGAGGCATGTCCAGGCAAGAGCGGTTTTGCTATTTTGTGGTGTTATGTCAGTGGTCGACGGCAGTCGTTAGTGTGAAATCCCCCTCGTTAGCATTCCATTCAAATGTTGCAATGCTCATTACCGAGGTGGATGTGTCATGTTTTTTTTATTCTAAATAATTGAATCGTTTAGGAAAGGACAGCATTGTATGCGGGGGAAAGGTGGTGCCGTGGACCCCACCCTCTGTTCCGAACTGGTTTCTAAACTTTGACGCTTTGGACACTTTCCTTACGAATCATCTGTCCTCATAAGAGTGCTGTTTCTCCTTAATTTGCAGTTAAACATGGATTCCCATATGGATTTTGGATCCTGCATTCCTCAGACTCGGGCTGTCCTACCTAGTTAAACTAGTGTTTGTCCAACTTAGTCATTAAGCATGAACCGATGAAACCTGCTCGGGTGAGAGGTGACAGGTCCAGTTGTGCAGAATTGAATGACTTGAAAAAACTTGCTAGCATTGTGTGTTACTTTCTACCGAGCCATTTTGATAATCTCTTCCTGTACATGTACCAACGCTGTCAAGGTTATACCGTGTAGGATGACCTATACAAGAAGTACAGATGATTACTCAGTTGTGAAAACATTACCAAGACTCCTTTTCATTCCATTCCATTTTCCTGCGCTTATCCGGGTCCAGTTCGGGGGGCAGCAGTCTCAGTAGGGATGTCCAGACTTCCTGGTCTCCGGCCACCTCTTCCAGTTACACCGGGAGGACACCAAGGTGTTTCCAGGTCAGCTGTGAGACATAATCTCTCCAGCGAGTCCTAGGTTTTCCAAAGGCCTACTCCCAGCTAGGCATTGCCGGAACACCTCCCCAGGGAGGCATCCAGACCATATTCCCGAGCCAACTCAGCTAGGTACTCTCAATGTGAAGGAGCAATGGGAAAAAATGCAATAGACAACTATGAAAATGAATATGAGGTTAGGGTTACCAATTGCTTGTGAGGAGCTTGGACATTTGAGAGGAGCTCAGACTAGAGCCACAGCTCCTTCACATCGAGAGGAGCCAGTTGAGGTGGCTCGGGCATCTAGTCCAGATGCCTCCCTGGTGAGCTGTTCCATGCATGCCCAGTCGGGAGAAGGCCCAAGGGCAGACCTAGGACACACTGGAAGAATTATGTCTCACAGCTGGCCTGGGAAGGCCTTGGGGTCCCCCCGGTGGAGCTGTAAGAGGTGGCCAGGGACCAGGAAGTTTGGACTTTCTTACTGAGATTGCTGCCACCGCGACCCGGACTCAGATATAGTCCGGGTCGAGACATAGAGACATAGTCCCTCCAGCGTGTCCTAGGTCTTCCCGGGGGCCTTCTCCCGACTGGGTATGCCCGAAACACCTCACCAGGGAGGCGCCCGGGAGGCATCCGGACTAGATGCCCGAGCCACCTCAACTGGCTCCTCTCGATGTGAAGGAGCAGCGGATCTACTCTGAGCTCCTCCCGGATGGNCTCCTCTCGATGTGAAGGAGCAGCGGCTCTACTCTGAGCTCCTCCCGGATGGCCGAGCTCCTCACCCTATCTCTTAGGGTGAGTCCAGCCACCCTACGAAGGAAACTCATTTCCGCCGCTTGTATCCGCGATCTCATTCTTTCGGTCATGACCCATAACTCATGACCATAGGTGAGGGTGGGAACGTAGATCGATCGGTAAACAGAGAGCTTTGCCTTCCGGCTCAGCTCTCTCTTCACCACGACGGTCCGGTACAGCGACCGCATTACTGCAGATGCTGCACCGATCCGTCTGTCGATCTCACGCTCCAACCTTCCCTCACTCGTGAACAAGAACCCGAGATACTTGAACTCCTCCACCTGAGGCAAGACCTCACTCCCAACCCGGAGGGTACAGTCCACCCGTTTCCGACTGAGAACCATGGCCTCGGATTTGGAGGTGCTGAGTCTCATCCCAGAAGCTTCACACTCAGCTGCAAACCGCTCCAGTAAACGCTGAAGGTCACAGCCTGATGAGGCCATAAGGACCACATCGTCTGCAAATAGCAGAGACGAGATCCTAAGGTCACCAAGCTGGACTCCCTCAACACCTTGACTGCGCCTAGAAATTCTGTCCATGAAGATTATGAACAGAATCGGTGACAAAGGGCAGCCTTGGCGGAGGCCAACGTTCACCGGAAACAAGCTCGACTTACTGCTGGCAATGCGAACCAGGCTCCTGCTTCGATTGTACAAGGACTGAATGGCACGTAGAAGCGGGCCATCAATCCCGTATTCCCAGAGCACCCCCCACAGGACACCACGAGGGACACGGTCGAATGCCTTTTCCAGGTCTACAAAGCACATGTAGACTGGTTGGGCAAACTCCCAAATACCCTACAGTACCCTTGCAAGGGTGTAGAGCTGGTCCAGTGTTCTGCGACCGGGACGAAAACCACATTGCAGCTCCAGTACCCGAGGTTCGACTAAAGGTCATGCCCTTCTCTCCAGCACCCTGGAGTAGACTTTCCCAGGAGGGCTGAGGAGCGTGATCCCCCTATAGTTGGAACACACCCTCCGGTTACCCTTTTTAAATATGGGGACCACCACCCCGGTCTGCCAGTCCAGAGGTACTGTTCCTGACTTCCATGCAATGTTGTAGAGGCGTGTCAACCAACACAGTCCTCCAACATCCAGAGCCTTGAGGAATTCCGAGCGGAACTCGTCTACCCCCGGAGCCTTGCCACTGGGGAGTGATTTAACTACCCCAATTACCTCAGACACGGTGATAGAACTGTCCACGTACCTATCCTCAGACTCTGCTTCCTCTACGGAAGGCATGTTAGTGGGATTGAGAAGGGCCTTGAAGTATTCCTTCCACCGACCAACGATATCCACAGTCGAGGTCAGCAAGCCCCCGTCCGCACTGTAAACAGTGTGAACTTGGGGCTGCTTCCCCTTTCTGAGGTGTCGGACGGTTTGCCAGAACATCTTCGAGGCCGACCGAAAGTCGTGCTCCATAGCCTCACCGAACTCCTCACAAACCCGAGTTTTTGCCTCGACCACCGCCGAAGCCGCGTGCCGCTCGGTCTGCCGGTACCTGTCAGCTGCTTCGGGAGTCCCGCAAGCCATCCATGCTTGATAGGACTCCTTCTTCAGCTTGACAGCAGCCCTAACCTCCGGTGTCCACCATCGGGTTCGGGGCTTGCCACCACGACTGGCACCGACCACCTTGCGGCCGCAACTACGACTGGCTGCCTCAGCAATGGAGGCACGGAATACGGCCTATTCGCACTCAATATCCCGGTCCTCGCTCGAGATTCACACTTTTCATTATTACCATATTTTTCCGACTACAAGCTGCTACTTTTTTCTCTTCCTTAGAACCCTGCTGCTCTAACAAAGAAAAGCCTTGTTTATGGATTTTTTTTGGCACTTTGGGTGGGTTCAAATTCTCTAGCGACTTAGCGCAAGTGTTCCAACAACACTTAAGTTTCCATGTGTGTCCGCGCGTGCTCGAAGTGTGTTGTTCAGCGCACCTTTAGCCGGCTCGGCCCCCGGCCTCTCCCGCCTTCCTCAGCGGACCACGACCCGGGATGGGAGTTCTAGCTGCAGGGCGCAGCGACAGTGGACGGCGCTCCCGAAGCACAGTTTCTCTTTCACCCTTTCAGCCGCGGCGGCGTTCACTGAATGATTTCTAAAGGCTGAGATGTGTTACTGCTGTCTTACAGGGACTGTTTGGAAACAAAGTATGAAAATAGTATATTATTGCTATAAATAATTTTGTCTCCAAAGGGGGGGGGCGCGTCAAAAAAGTTTGGAAACCACTGATTTAGCTTAATATTTACACCGGATGCCCTTCCTGTTACAATCCTAACCAGGGATCAAACCCGCACCCTCCGCCACAAGAGTTGGTGAATTCAACTATTTGATTTTCTCATTGGTGACAGTGTAGAAATAGGCTGGGAATAAGTTTGTCTTAAAATTTCATTTACAGCAACCTGTCATTCGTTAATTTCACTGAATTTTTCATTCTCAAAGTAACACAGAACGTCCATCCAACCACCCACTTTCTTCCACTTATCTGAGTTCTAGTCACAAGCACAGCAGCCTAAGCTGAGAGGTCCAGACTTCCCTCTACTTGGCTGCTTCTTCCAGCTCTTGCCAGCAGAGAAGTTCCAAGGCCAGTTGAGAGACACAGTCTCTCTAAGTTATCCTAGTTCTTCCCCAAGGCCTTCTACCAGTCTGACAAAGATGCCCAAGCCACCTCAATAGGCTCCTTTCAAAGCAGGGGCTTTACTCCTAATTTCTCCTGGATGACAGAGCTTTTCACTCTGTCTGTAAGGGAGAACCCAGCCCCTCTCTGGAAGAAAGTCATTTTGGAAACTCTCCCTTGTCCTTTTAGTCACTATCCAAAGCTAATGGCCACGAATGTGTCACTTTTGAACCCAATACAGGACGCATACTTGGGACAATTCCGTTTTTCAAGGGACAGTTGGTAGTTCTCTCTCTTGCTGAGTAGGATTTTGTACCTACAACCAGTACGTTCACCCATTGCTCATTCAGGTTGTCAACTTATGTCTCTTTCTAGACAAGTTGTGTGACAATAGCTGACAGACAAAAAAGTCCCTCAAGAATTTGCATTGTTATACTGTGATGAAATTTGGCTGTTCTTGCTTTACCACAGGTGACTGAGTTCCCAGAAGAACAGCTTTTGGTAGCTGTGTTACCAGGAGTTCCAACTGCTGCTGAACTATTCCTGTTGCCGCACAAGAACCAGTCACAGGACAAGAAAAAGAGTGAGCAAGAGCTAGAACGGGTACGGGTGGCTACTGCATTTTACTCGGGAACTTGCTCATACACTCTATCTTCAGAATGGTTTTTTCCAAACTGCTAAAATGCTGCATTTGTCAAACAGATATCTACCATCATTGTGAACGCACTGAATCAAAATCTGGTGGAGTTTGAGCTGAAGCCTGGCGTAAGGGTGATTGTATACAACACACAGCTAACACTGGGTAAGATGCATTTTCTTGTAAATGTTTAAATATCTTTTTTTTTTAATCAGGCCATTAGGATTTTCACTGTTCTACAATTTTATTGCAAGTGTAGCTCTGTGTTTCTATCTCTTATGTTAACGAGTCGGTTTTGGGCACACCAGTAGGGTTCAAGGGGGCTGTTTGTTTAGGGAAGAAGCCAAACAGGCAAAGACACAAGGCCCTAACTAAAGCCCACAGGGTTGGGGGAGGAGCTGGCAGTGACTGGAGTGTTGGCTGAGAGTCTCAGTGAGCGGATATCGTTATGATCATTTCAGTTCAGGCACCAATTACGGGTTTTATAATCTTAAGGCTCTGTCCCAGTCCGATTCAAAACAAAGATGTAAGTTTTTCAGACTTTTTTTGTTTTTCGTCCTGTTTACAGACATATCTCTAACCATTGTTCTCATGTTACACTGGCGTTTTATTTCTTTCCTCCCCCCGCTGTTTTCACAGTTACTCCGGCAGAATCTTACCGCTTTTTCAAAATGAGTGATGTGGACTATCCAAGAGCTCGAAATGTTGTGATGAGGCGATGGGTAGAGCATATAAGATGCTAGGTGTAATTCAGACATTTTTCCACCGTTTCCTTCGATACTCATACGTGAACAGATGTTTGTCAGGGATTCAGTGTTTGATTATCTGGGCTGAACGAAGACATATTTCATTCATTTCTGAGTTGTACTTGGACGTTACTTATGCTATGGCCAAAAACTGGAATTTTCCACCATTTGACGTGAGATAAAATTATTCAACGGCACTACGGTAGGGACAGAGCTTTTATCACATAACTGGGTCGAAACTGACGCAAACAACAAAATCAGCAATGATAATAAACACATCTAAATGCTAAGTGTATGCATTTAAAACTTAAAAATGGGTCGGGGCTGGCCCTAAGGTTAAACCAGAGATTTACTGAAAAGACCAAAAGACTAACCAAAACATGAAACATACCTTAGTAAAAGTAATTATTTTGAGTGGAAAAGAGGCACTGGCATTTATTTATTCATGCAGACACTGCTGTAATGCCAATGTCTGCATACAAGCGCCTGCTGATCAGGTTAAAAGTCACTGTAAAGAAAGTGTGGGTTTTACCAGCAGGAGCTACAAAAGAATTACAAGACATTGACTTGGACATGGGCATGTTGAAGGCAGCCCCAAAAATTAATCCTCACACAGTCCGAGTCTGTGTCTGCACATACTGTGTACAGGAATTCACGGAGGATGTCACCGTCGTCAAAGACATCCATACACTGGATAACAAGAAACCCTGGATGATTGGTGAAGTTGCGTGCCAAGCTGGGATCGCAGGATGTATGCTTTCAAATCTGGCAACATGGTGGAACTCTGGATCAGCTGGAGCCAACCTAGACTGTGCAATAGGATCTCTTTCCTTATGACCTCAGTAGTTTTGGAGGCACTCTACACCACTCCACACACCTACACCAAATTGATGAGCAGTATGGTGTAGGTGATGAGATACTGATGTGCCTGGACACAGCTGATATCAGGACAGCCCTAAGGAGAGTGAACACCGTTGAAGCAGAGGGATGCAACAAGCCTTGCTACAGTGGTATCACAGTAGGACATCCGGCCCTGACAACATATTAAGCCGGGTGCGCAGGGAATGTGCTGACCATGTGTTTTGGGTTCTCACAGACATTTTCAACACATCACTGGACCAGGCTGGGGTGGCATCAAGTCTAAAGACTGCCAGTATACCTCCAGCCCAGGTTATTCCCAGGTTTAAAGTAATCTAGGCCAATTTATACCCCAGGTATAGTATGGCCTAGGCCATTTTTTACCTCAGGGTATATAACAGACTAGGCCACTTTACTTCCTCTGGGCTGGGGATTATAGCCCCTATAAAATCTACTTCATATTAATAACCACATAGTAAAAGTAATTACAAATAACGCTCATATATTGGGTAACATTTTTAAGGTCAAATGCAGTGTTCAGTTGTTTTTTGCAAATGTATTTTTCAACCATCTCAACCATTCACTCAGTCTTATACAAGTGTTGTATGCAATATGATGATGATAATAATAATAATAGCTATAATAAAATAAATTCATGAACTATCAAGAAAATAGCTAAAACATATATTACATTGGGGAGATAATGTGGTCCAGGGGTGTATATTCTGGTCTAGGCTGTTTTATACACCAAGGTAAACCAACAAACCTCAGACTGTACAGATGGACAACAACATCTTCCACGTTGCGACGTCTGCGAACAACACTATGGTAGTGGGCGTAATCCAGGATAACAATGTACTGGCCTACAAAGAGGGACCTGATCAACTGGTGTAAAATCAACAACCTGGTTGATCATCATCAAATTTAGGAGCAGCCAGCCCAGTCATACTCATCATCAACAACTACAGAGGTGGAGATCCGCAGCAGCAGCAGAACCGAGTTCCTGGGGGTGCAGAAAACAGACATCCTGACCTGGTTCCATCACACCAAAGCTCTTGTAAAGAATACATTTTCTGTGCCAGATAAGGAGATCACCAGCCCCCATCCCCCACCCGATCCTCACCACCTTCAACAGAGGCCCCATAGTGTGCAAACTAACAAACTGCATCTCTGTGTGGTCAGGAGACTGCAATGTCTCTGACTGCAAATCCCAGCACAGAGTGGCCAAGACAGCAGAGAGAATATCAGGACTTCACTTACTCCCATCCAGGAAACTGGGGAAAAAAGCAAACAGTGCCTGACCAAGGTTCATAAAAAGAGGTTGTGCAGCCTTTGCAGCAAAACGGCCAGGTTTAAAAACATTTTATTAAAAGTCAAAACACCCCCTGCTCCGTGCCCAGACACCCACACAGGACTACTGCTGTGCAATATTTACTGACATTACCAACTAATTCCAGAACTGTTTTGTACACTCTTGATCAACATTTTATAAATTTACATTTTGCACTGATGGAGCTCAGCAAGATTCTATGTAGAGCTTCAAAATGGAAAAGAAAGAAATAAGACGTATTTTTTAATGCTTTTATTTCAAACAACCATTACACTAAAATAAGCTGTTTTGTAGCTTATCAAAAGTTTCAGAAAAAAACAACCCCCTCCCTAAAATAGAAATAACATTTTCATAAAACCACTCAGTAATGAGTAGCTGCACCATTCTTGGTAATGTTCTCAAAATGGGTTTGGGTATGCTTGATCCCAGTGTTTCCAGGAGTCTAATGGGAATGTGGTGAAGATGGCTTCATGTTCCCAATTGTTCCCAATTGGATTTAGAAGGAGGAAGACGCAGGATGGTCCAAAAGAGTGATCTTATTCTTCTGGCAGAGGTCCTTTGTAAAGTCCAGTGTTGTTCTGTTGAAAAAGCCCAGTCATTACCACCCAGACGAGGGCCATCAGTCATGAGGGATTATCTCCACATAGCCATTTGGCGTTTGACGCCCCTGCACAACCTGAAGCTCCATTGTTCCATTGAAGAAAAAAAGCGCCCCAGGTCATGATGGCGCCCTCTCCAAAGTGTGTAAAACATCTCAGGTGAGATCTCGTCATGCCAGTAACGTTGGAAGCCATCAGTAATGTCAAGATGCCATTTTTTCTCATCGGAGAATAAAACTTTCTTCCACCTTTCAATGTCCCATGTTTGATGCTCTTGTGCAAACTCCAAACGGGCAATTTTGTGGCGCTGAAAGAGACAAGGCCTTGGAAGACATTCTTTCCTCTTAAAACCCTTCCCTCCCAGATGTCATCTTGGTGTTTATTGGATTGCACTCGGCACCAGTAACAACCTTCAATTGGGCCGAGGATCATCCCGTGTCTTGACAGACAGCCAATAGGATCCTCCTGCTCAGGGCCGATTACATTTATTGGGTCTGCCGCTTTTTTGTGCCATAACCTTCAGTACCCTTTAAGAAGTTTCAAATGACTGTCTCGCTGAGTCCAACCTGAGCAGCAATGGCGCTGAGGCTGCAAGAGGCCTTGCTTGTGCATCTCAACAATACGACCTTGTTCTAAGAGAGAAAGATTTTTTTGCTTTTGCCATCAAGAGATTGTGACAGTGTCAATACCGGACAGAAAAAGAGTTTGGTTTTTCAAGGATTTGATTTTTTGATCTGTTGATGAACAGCCTAGTCGACTTTACTGGTTGTTTGCATTAAATAGTTTTCCCAAAGTCTTCCTCCAATTGTTCGGTCCATCCATTTTCTATGCCGTATATCCTCATTCGGGTCGCATGGGGGGTGGGGGGTTGGGGGTGGGTTGGTGGGTTCTATCCCAGCTGACTTTGAGAGCGAGGCGGGGTTCACCCTGTACTGGTCACCATTCAATCGCAGGGCAGACATACAACCATTCACACTCATATTCATACCCATGGACAATTTGGAGTGGCCAGTTGAACTAACATGCATGTTTTTGGAGTGTGGGAGGAAAGCGGAGTACCCGGAGAAAACCCACGAACGCACGGGGAGAACATGCAAACTCCACACAGAGATGCCCAACGGAGATTCAAACCCAGGTCTTCCAAATCCCATGACACCGTGCGGCTACTTCTATGTATTGTTTTCGCATTTTACATATATATGTTAAATTATTATTATTATTTTGGATGAGTACCGGTTTTCTGAATGACAAATGAAGTCCGTCCATGAGAGGCGAGTATGAAGTGAATACTTCGATACTGGAGTTGAGGGTGATAAGAGGAACTGCTGTGTCAATCCGACATGTTGGGGATTTTTGTTTCATTTTCACCTTCCTTTTTCCCAATATAGTTTTGTGCCATAACATCTTTTAGCGGTGAAAGGATGATTGCAAGTATTGTAAAGTACAAAGAAAACAGAAATGCTGAAACACAAGTAATACATTGTAATTGGTTTTCTTATTCCCATAGCTCCTCTGGTGGACTCTAACCCGCGACATAGTAGCTCAGCTATGCTGATGCTCCTATCTGTGGTGTTCCTTGGCCTGGCCGTGTTTCTCATCTACAAATTCAAGAGGTACTCACCGTTTCTGATTATTTCCATCTGCTCCACAGACAAAATTGTATCGTACAAACCAAGAAACGGTTTTCACCTGTCATTTACACCACGTGACCTCAGTCTAGACCAGGGGTTTTCAAATTCTAACAAGTGCCCTGCAAGTTGTCCCAGTATTAGTAGTATAACTTTCAAGGCAGTTGTCATCAACAGATATTGTATGGTCCTATGGTCCTTTGGTCTTTATCATCATTGGGTGGGTTTAAGACTTAACTACAGATTTTTTTTTAAGTTTTTCAGCGGCTTCCCCATCTCACAGCTTCCCCGAAGTACTCTGGCAACCCCCCAGGGGAGGTGCACCGCCCGCTTTGAAAACCCCTAGACTAGGACCGTAGGGACGATTTTGTTAACTTGTTTTTGCAAACTCCTTTTGCAACCCCTACCAGAAAAATACCCTGGATAAACATATATGCAGAGGTGAACCAGGAGAAGGAGCAGGAGATGATTAGCTCGGTGGGCCAAGGCGACGGCACACCGAAAATAACACCGAGTGAGTTCTCCTCATCTAAAGAGCTCACGGAGAAAGAGCTGGATGCAAGAGTCAAAAGTAAGTATTATTACAGATTATTGCAGGTTATGGTTGTCTGAGCCCTGAACAAACCTACAAATGTGACTTCATGAGGACATTATCAAAAATCATGTATATGTGAAATACATTCATAACTGCTTTTCTTTTGTATTTGTACTCATCTTCTCAGGGGGAGCCGCACATGCCGGCGAAAGCACAAGGGAGATTCCGAACTGTACGAGTGTGTGAAGCGTTCAGCGTTCTCGTGTCAGAGGGGTCTCTCCTTCAGTTGTGTATTTCCCCACACGACTGCTGTGAATACTTTTCTAAGGGACCTCATTTTTACAGGCGGGCATGGATGTTTTGTTCCACAGCATCCATGCAGCAAACCAATGTATTCCATGAGATTATTGTAAATACAGACATAATCTAGTCCGTTTTGTGGGTGTATCGGCTACGTAACAGTTGTCAGGTTGGAAAACACTTTGCTTTACAAATCGTGTCTGTTTTTTAAACAGGGAATATTGCTAAAAATATACAGCGCTAGCGCTCGTCCTGTATATATTGTAGCTTTCTAAAAGCTCATGATCTTCAGTAAGATGGCAAAGGAAGGTCAATGGTCCGGTGTGTTGGAAAAAAAAAATCTGAACAAAACTCTTAAGAAATGGGAATTGTTGTCAAAGGGTCATCGACCGGTGCATGTTCCAACTGAGGGTTCAGTCTCTGTGTTGTAGATAAGGAACTATTGTAAATCATTATTTCATAAGCATTCCAAGAGCCACACTGACCTATTTCCAGACTATTCATCCACAGTGGGTTGACATGCATCTTTTGGAAATGCATATGTTTCTATGAACAGCCGTTTTGTTGGCATATTTCTAGGGGTGTCACCAGACGAGATCAGATCTTAACATTAATCTTAACATTAACTTTTGCAGCATTTCTCGAAGCGCTGCTTTTTAACTGTATTAAAGAGCAACAACACACTTTTGCGATGACTTTCTGTGAACGCACACAATTTTGCGCTGTTCCGTTTTCATGACTTTGCCGACTTTGTCTTGCCAGAGGGGAAAAACTGGGTCGGTTGGTTGCAGTTTGGCTCATTCCTGGTGATGGGCTCACCTTGCTCACTATTAATATTCCCACATGGGGGATTTGGCCTTGCAAGCATCTTTTTCCATCCTAACTTCTATTGCCTTACCTTGCATCTCTCCTCACGAAGCTCCATTCTTTTGCTGTGTGTGTATGCAAGTCGTCCCGCCACCCACCCACAGGAACAAAGCGGCCATATGGCTGGCAAGAGCTCTCACTCTGTTCGCTGTTGTTCTATGATGCGTCCAGGGAGTGAATGGAGTAGATGAGGAAAACAGACACGCATGCATATATGAAGGCTGGCAAATCCATTGGGTTCTTTTGTTTTGATGTAATTGTTTTATTTATTTATTTTTATTTATTTGTTGTTTTTATTATCCCAGGACATTTTTTTCTCCACAAGAAAACTTTTAAACTTGCCAGATCTTGTGACACCCCTACATACTACATTTTACAAAAGCCAATTGCTTCTGGAAATTCAACAAATAGAGCAAAATGTTCCATGTTAACAATTTCATTTTGCATCACGAAATAATTTCTCAAGATACAATCTTCTAAAATTTTCCCGGGGGTGTTTTTGCACGTCCCTCTTCAACAAAGAAAATGGGAAACCATTTAAACTGAGCCAATGCATTTTGCATTTGAAAGAGAACCCAGTTCTTTTTGGATGTGGGTGCTGTTGCCAGTTTACCGTATTTGCACTGTGGTGACATGAATACATAATCTGAAACACGATTCTGATAAGCAGCACAGCTGGTGGTGATTTCTCTAAGACTGCCAGGGAAGCTCAGCTTCCCCTAAAATGTAAAAAAAAAAAAATGAACTGCTTTGTGTACGTTTTATTGATTAAATATGCGCTAAAGTCATGACCGAAAGAACGAGATTGCGGATACAAGCGGCGGAAATGAGTTTACTTCGTAGGGTGGCTGGACTCCCCCTAAGAGATAGGGTGAGGAGCTCGGCCATCCGGGAGGAGCTCAGAGTAGAGCCGCTGCTCCTTCACATCCAGAGGAGCCAGTTGAGGTGGCTCGGGCGTCTAGTCCGGATGCCTCCCGGGCGCCTCCCTGGTGAGGTGTTTCGGGCATGCCCAGCCGGGAGAAGGCCCCGGGGAAGACCTAGGACCAGACCCTCCTAGGACTGGAGGGACTATGTCTCACAGCTGGCCTGGGAACGCCTTGGTGTCCTCCCGGTGGAGCTGGAAGGTCGCCGGAGACCGGGAAGTCTGGACTTCCCTACTGAGTCTGCTGTCCCCTCGACCCAGACCCGAATAAGCGGAAGAAAATAGAATGGAATATGCGCTAGAACACCTTCATCATTTTTTCCACTCAGATGGTCGCTGACTGTCTATTGACTTTGATGGGGAAGCGTAGAGCTGGTTGTTCAACTGCGCTGGGCTTTGTGCCGCCAACGCTCAGCGTCTCTGGGGGTCTGTAGGGCAGTGGGCCAGCCTGAACGCTCTGCTTCTGCAAGATGATTGGCCGATCTGTCTGAGGCGGAATCCCGTTTTGATTGACAGTGAAATGAGCAAATCCTTTTTTTGTTCCATTGTTATGAACTGAGACATTACCGATTCCCAGCGACTTTGGTAAAAACTATTAGGAACGGAGGGTAGAATTTATGTATAAAGAAAAAAACATATTTATTATGTAGGCCGGAAATAACTAGTTTCCCCTCCTTGAATGGCCAGCATTTGCATATGCTCAACAGTCGTCCGAAAAGGTTGGAAAACACCCAAAGTCACTGAAAAGTCTAAACCTATGTTCCGTTCTTGTTTGAAAGTTACACAATCACCGTATTTCCCGGAGTATAAGTCAAGCCTTTTAGTATTTTGTTTGGTCCTGCGACTTATAGTCAGGTGCAACGTTTGCAGAAGAACCTTGGTTAGTGTCATTAATTCGTTCCCGTGGGTCCGACTGTAACCGAAACGGACACTAACTGAATACATTTTCTCCCATAAGAAATGATGCAAATGCATTTATTCCATTCCAAAAATGCAGTTTTACATGCAAGAAACAATTCCAAATGCATATGAATGACAAATTAAAGAGATGAATGAACATTTATGGTTACTTTTAAGTTAAGTGAAGACGTAATTCTTGACGTTAGAGTTCCCAAAGACACGATGTGGCAGCGAGACACCACATCAACAGCATCTTCCTGTTTTGGAATCAGTTGTTTTCTGAATTCCAGTCAATTTAATTATGTTTTTCACATTTTCATAACCTAAAAGGGAGTCAAGGAAAGTGATTTGATTTAAAAGGGTGAAACATTTGTCATTTGTATGCATTTCAAATTTTTTTTTTAAGTATAAAAACATGCTTTGGTGTTAACATTTTTTGTGTCTGCCACTGATTTGTGACAAAAATACAGTCAGAATACAATTGGACTCACACAGTGTAATAATAACATACTCATAATAACAAAATACATGTAAACCGAGGCAACATTTTGGTGAGTATTTTCGACTTGAACTGAAAATCTGGGGCAGAGGCAAATACAGGTTCCATCGGATATATACCCTTAAAATATTTCTGATGCATTTTGGACTTAGTCCGGGGCGACATATAGCCTGGAAAATACAGTATACAGCCAAACACTAGGAATTATTCATTATATTCTTAATTGTGTCCGGTAACAAGGGCAATTATTTTGCATATCGCCAATATATTTCGCAGAATGTAATAAATGTTAATGTTGAGAATGAAAAAAACGGGAAAACACTTCTACATGTTTTTTTTTTTGATCTGGCTCTGTTGCCGCAATATAAGGAACCTGCTGGATCAAGGTATGCATGTTGCAGCCCAGAGTACTGGAGGTGTTTGCTGTACGTTTGAAATGAATGAATGACTGGCCGATTAAACCAGGACCACGGGCGAGTTTATTGCCTATGAAATGTGTCATGCAAGCTGCAAATCAACCAAGCTAAACATTTGCTGTGAATTATTGGCTGAAGTGGACAGTGATAACTACAGATCTGGAATGTTCCTGTGTAAAAGTACATTTGTGTACATTAACACCATTTTAAGTAAGTCCATTAAATATTTGATGTCCACTTAGCTGCGCCCCCACCCTGTAATCATTTGTACATTGGGAAATATGTTTCAACATCTTCATATTTATTCCTTTTTACCTAAAATTCTTTTTTGTTTTGGCATTTCTTCATATGTGTTCCAATTCATCAGGAACTAGGAACAAAGTGACTATTACTCTTATCAACTATGAGAAATGAAGACATGTTTAGATGTTTCATGTGTCAATATATCTTAGTGGTTATCAACTGGGTGGTCAGTCTTTAATTATCCCAGGCGGCATCCGACTCGGAACTTTCAACACTGTGCAGGTAATACCAGTAGGTGATATTGATAGGTGCCGATACATTTGGGTGGAAACGTCCACATTTAGGTTTACTGTGATAAATCTACCAACCGCCATTGTTCTCATAAGCAGAAGGCAAAAGCAATGTAATGTTCTTCAGTGCCCGAAATATTTTTCAGTGCATGCACCATCTGTATTATTGTATTTTCTCTCGAGGTTGATATTTCTATGATAATGACATGTCATTTTAAAATTGTTTCAAATAAATGTATTTTTGTATATCATCACATTAGTTGTTCTGGGGATTTTTGATTATTTCGACAAACTAATATCCTGCCCAATCTTTGTCGCCAATGTTAACTTTGGCGGGTTGTTACAAAATCTCCCCAATGAAATCCAAAACAAGAACTGTCCTAAAAGTTGCTGGATGATGTCATTGGCTAATTTGCCCATTATTTGCAAAAATCCCTTCATCAAAATAAAATAACTAATATTTTATCACGCCCAGCGCCTCTCAAAGTCCAGCCAGCGTAAAAATTGCATTTGGACCCACCTTCAGCCTTCACCTCTTATCTTTTAGTTAGGACTACTTGTTTGATTTATCAACAATCCTCCATCACATGTTCTGACACACTGACAGGTAAGCGATTGAGTCCAGATGAGGCTTGTTGAGGGTAATGGCTAGTATTATGAGTAGTATTACGTTGAGATCCACTCTTACATGTGTGATTCATGGATGCGTGGATCTTCACTATGCTCTCAGTTTGCAGTGTGACGTCTCAGCAGCACCCCCTGCTGCTCAGTGAAAACAGATCGATACATGCTTTCACTTTTAAGTCACCAAATACCAGAAAAACCCCAACGGCGCCAGAAAAAGTAGCTGAAATTGTCGCTACTCGCTTCTCAGAAAATGTCACCAACAGGTTTTGGAGTGTCGCCAGATTTAGAGACTAGAAGAGGGACATTCAGTCCACAAGTGAACCTGTAGAGATGGCCACGAGCTGGCTTTGGTTTAAAAGGGCTGATCTGTGGGCTGCTACTGGGATGCAGGCCGGAACTAGATCAACCCCAGCTGGGTCACCTGGGCGAGGGTGTTTGATGTTGCAAGACCCGAAATACCCAATGATCCTAGGATACATCACTGATGTTGCGTCCCAGTGCGTGCTGATCTTTCATGTATAGTGTGCATGACTACTTTTCAGAATTTCCAGACTGCAAGACTATTAAAGATTCTATTTGACTCTATGGAATTCTCCAGCCATCCATGTATTTCTTTAGACCACTTGTTATTATTACTTCGAGGGTGAACTGGAGCCTATCCCAGGTGACAAACTCCACACAGAGATACAGCATGTCCAAATGCAGATACAAACTTTCAGTCTTCTGACTGTGAGGCCAACATGCTGTGCGCTCCTACATCATTCTCAAGAATAACTATTATTTTGCCCGTAAGGGAAATAAGCTACATTAATTGTACGAAAAATGGGGACACTTTACAGTCAAGTACACAAAACTACAATAGTTAATGAGGAACGAACCTACCCAACCCTCATTAGTTCTTCATAAGTTTCTCATTACCTACTTTATATTGAGGAGCCTTTGTATTAGTTCCTCATTAGTTATTCATTAGTTCCTCAGTAACTACTGTATTTGTGTACCTTATTGTAAATGAGGGTGGAACATTTACTACAGACTAAAGCAAAAAGTATTGATTACCTTGCAAAGTGACATTCAGGAAATGCTGCTTCATTACACTTTAGAAGGTCAGGTGTAGCTAAACCTGATCCCCACGTGTCGTGGTCACGTGAGGTCTCTACCCGTGCGTGGCGGATCCTGCACCTTTTATTCATGACGCCAGTCGGAGCAGTGGGGCAATCACAGAAGGTATTGAGTTGGCCTTTTAATTATCAGTATCAGGACTCGGCCTCTTTCAGCGGTCACTCATCCTGTATCACACAAGCTGGAGAGAATATGGCTCCTTGACAGGTAGCGTTTATGCAAGTGTCCTTTCAGCCAAGACAAAAACAAAAAAATCCCAACTGAGTTATCTGTTGTGCTCGATGAAAGACTTTTCTCCTGAAAGAGATTCATTTTATTCCCATATCCCCCCAGCTCCCCGGTCCTGCTTCTAACCACCCGGGAGGAATTTCATCCACAGGAGAAGAAGAAAAAAATAAGACTTCATGATGGCACCCACGGTTTTTATTCTCCTTTTTCCTTTTTGCTGGCTGTGGCAGATGAGAGTTGGACATCAAATCCAATTATTCGACTTAGCGATGCGAGATGGCAAAGATGGCGTCAACAAAAGAAAACCAGTCGTCTCTATTCACCGGGGAAGTCCGTGAGCAGTTTTGTTGTACTTTTGCCTGAATGACTTTGCTCCCATTTCCTTTCAGGGCACGAGCCCGATAAAATATCCCATGAAGATTACTGTTAAGTGGGAAATAAGTACAATAAGCTGTAATAATGCGGTACTCGTCATGGTAATCCACACACGCCCTTTTGATACATGCATGGATGTTTGCGTATGCATGTTCTTCATTTTACTAACTCCTACTCACTCTTCACTGCCAGCCAAATGATGTCGTCAACTCACGGAAGACTGTAGACAGCGACAGATGAAGGCGCGTCAATCAATCAGGTGTCAATCAGCGAATCCTCACGGAGTTTTTACAGCCCGTGTGCATCAACGAATCAATGTGCACTGTGCAGTAGATGAAAAGACCAGCAAAGGTCCGTGGTGAATTCAGTGACGACGCTCCTGGAACGGGGAGGAGATGATATTCTGTCTCAAAAGCATCTACCTACAGAACCCAATGGCACCACTTCGCTCCAAAATAAATCCATGAATAAATCATGCAGTTTCTTGGTTGAATATGCCTATTAACAGCAGAAGATGCCTTACAAAACTTTGTGTTTGTATGTAGAATCCTACACTACTGTCACGATCTGTATGTTTGGCATCGTGATAGTTTTGGTTTTCTTGTGTTTCTGGGCCGTTTCCTGATTTCTTCACTCGGTTAATTTCCCCGCTTATAATGTTCAGGTGCGAGCGCCAGCCGGGCGTCGGCTCATTGTCAGTTACTTTTTCCCTCCTCCCGTATCGTCCTTTTGTTCCTGCCGCTGCTTCGCAGCATTTTTATTAAAAGATTCCTGCAAACCTCACCTGCCTGACGTCCAGCTCTCTGCATCCTCGGGTCGTTAGACCATGCCGCGACGATACCGTGACAGAATGAGCCGACCAGAATATTACACCCGGACAGCGACTGGGCCCGCCAGTTTTTTAAGGCGATGGAGGAGGAGACGGCTCGGTACTCGCCGGAAGAGCTGGAGGGCATGATGTGGGGCCCAGGCGGCAAGCCGGTCCCCGTGGCGTCGGTGTGGCCTGGATCTCCCACATACGCGCCGGCCCGTCGGCGTCAGAGAAACCCGCCGGTGCCTACCCGGAGACGTCGACGGGGTGAGTCCTCCAAGCCTCCCTCCACCCTTCCCTGATTCCTGTGGCGGTCGAGGACGGCGTCTGGGATCCGCCTTCTGGAGGGGGGGCTAGGGTGTCCGGCCGGATAGCGGAGGACGCAAGGGGACTCCGCTCACTCCACGTCCGAGGCAGCTCTCGTCGGCTTCGGCAGCTCAGCAGCTGCCGACAGCCGCGCCTCGCTGCAGGACGCCACCCACTCGTTATCCTTGGCAGCCTTCGCCGGCTCCGGCAGCCCAGACGATTTTTAATATAATGCAAAAATAATACATTTAGTACGACGGCCTATTAGGGCCATAAAATTTTTATTATTTTTTTAAAGTAACATTTTGAGATTGAAAGTCGTAATATTGTAGAAAAAAGTCCTAATATTACCTTTGACCCAGGCCAAAGGTCACACAAGTCCCCTGTGTTTATAGCTGTCCCGGGCAATGCCTGTTAAATGGAGTATTAAAATGATCAGATTTTGAGAATTAAGTCATAAATGTACGACAATAAGGTCGTAAATTTACGAGAAAAAGTCGTAACTTTACCAGAATAAAAGTCGTAAAGTCGTAACTTCAGCCTTTAGACATTGACAGCTATGAAAAGGGGGGCCTTATGTGGAGAGTTGCGGTGAGATGATGTCCTGTTATAAATAAAAAGTTCCTGAAGCAAAAGGAAAATTTCCCTTCTTCCTGAAGAACTATGCTATATTTTCCCTCTGATCCGTATGATAAAATTACAAGTTTTATTCTCGTAAAATTACGACTAAATCTCGTAATATTTTGACTTTTTTTTCTTGTACAATTATGATTCTTATTCTCGTAAAGTTACAACTTTTTTGCTCGTAAAACCAAGACTTTAAATCTCGTAATATTACCAATTTTTTCCTTGTAAAATGACAATTTTTTTCTTTTAAAACTACAACTTTTTTCTCTTAAAACCAAGACTTTAAATATTCTAATATTATGACTTTTTTCTCGAAAATTATGACTTTAAATCTTGTAAAATCAAGACTTTTTTCCCGTCATTTTCTGAGATTTAGTGTTGTAATTTTACATGTTATTGTGTCATACGTGTCAGAGGGAAAATATAACATAGTTCTTCAGGAAGAAGGGAAACTTTCCTCTTGCTTTCAGGAAGCTTTAATTTATAACAGGACAGCAAAACAAAGCAGTTGGGCACAAACAGATTAGCATGAGTTAGCATCATCTCACCACTACTCTCTAGTACCCCGGCCCATCCACATAAGGCCCCCCTTTTCACAGCTGTCTCAGGCGAGGAAGGACACTTTCATCTGGCATCAAACAAGCTTTTTTTTTTAAAGGGACAGCAAAGGGGCACAGACCGGTTAGCCTGAGTTAGCATCATCTCACCGGTACTCTCTAGTACCCTCTAGTCCTCTCCCCGTTTCATTGCAGTGTCTGGCAATGCCTATGCTATGAACTAAAGTTACGACTTTACTCTTGTAATATGATGATCATTTTCTCGAAAACATACAACGTTTTTGTCGTAATTTTACGCCTAAATTCTCGAAATCTGATGATTTTGATACTCCATTTAACAGGCATTGCCCAAAACAGCTATAAACACAGGGGACTTGTGTGACCTTTGGCCTGGGTCAAAGGTAATATCACTGCGTTTTTCTCGTAAAATTACAGCGATAAAATATGTAAATGATTTTGTTTTAATGAAGTGATGGCCAATTTCAAATTAACACACTCAAAACCAAGCTTGTTTGTGGTTCTAAACATAATTAAGGTGTTTTTACTCACTTTTTTGTCTCACCTACAAGGTAACGCTTTTTTCCTTCTTCATCTCTTACATCATCATATGCAAATAATATGCAAACGAGGTAATGTCTTATGACTTCTAGGACAGCCACTAGCTACTTTTCCTACTGAGGAAACAATGAGCAAGATATGACTTTGCTCTTCACACAGGACTCATTTGAGGGGATGCTGGAGCCTATTAGAGTCTTTTGAAGTCAATTAATCTAACATGCATGTTTTTGGAATGCGGGAGTAAACCGGAGTAACAGGAGAAAACCTTTTGCACGCACGGGGGGAACATGCAAACTCCACACAGAGATGCCCAACGGAGATTCAAACCACTTTGAAGTCAAAGACCTAAAATAAACCAAAGTAAAATAATACGTAGATAATGAATCCAACCATCCATCCATCCGCTTTCCTCCGGGGGCAGCAGCTTCAGTAGGGTAGTCCAGACCTTCCAGTCCCCAGCGACCTCTTCCAGCTCCACCGGGAGGACACCAAGGCGTTCCCAGGCCAGCTGTGAGACATAGTCCCTCCAGCGTGTCCTAGGTCTTCCCGGGGGCCTTCTCCCGACTGGGCATGCCCGAAACACCTCACCAGGGAGGCGCCCGGTAGGCATCCGGACTAGATGCCCGAGCCACCTCAACTGGCTCCTCTCGATGTGAAGGAGCAGCGGCTCTACTCTGAGCTCCTCCCGGATGGCCGAGCTCCTCACCCTATCTCTTAGGGTGAGTCCAGCCACCCTACGGAGGAAACTCATTTCCGCCGCTTGTATCCGCGATCTCATTCTTTCGGTCATGACCCATAACTCATGACCATAGGTGAGGGTGGGAACGTAGATCCATCGGTAAACAGAGAGCTTTGCCTTCAGGCTCAGCTCTCTCTTCACCACGACGATCCAGTACCGTGACCACATTACTGCAAATGGTGCACCGATCCGTCTGTCGACCTCACGCTCCAACCTTCTCTCACTCGTGAACAAGAACCCGAGATACTTGGACTCCTCCACCTGAGGCAAGACCTCACTCCCAACCCGGAGGGTACAGTCCACCCGTTCTTGGTTCTTGGGATGATGAATCCATTAATAATTAACCTTTTTTTTCTTTATTAGTTCATAGCCTAGTTCATATGGCAGATATAAATCAGATATATAAGTACTGATCTACTGCAGTCTGAACATGACCTATACGTCATCGAAAGGAGTTCAAGAGCCACAATCGTTTGTCAATGGAAATGGGTGTTTATTGTAAGATCAGTTATGCGAGACACACCATTGGCTGGACTGGTACGAAAGACCGAGATCAATTCTTCTCAGTCAGCAGTAACGTTTCCGATTCATCAATGGGGCGCCGCACATATTTCACAAGGTGATTTGCTCGTTAGGATGAGAAGGGGCTGCCTCGTTCAACGGGGAAAGTGCCCGCGTTCTACGACTGTCTGCCGGATGTCCGAAACAAATAAAACAAACAAAAACCAATGAAAAAGGGAATTAACACTTTTTTTCACAAAAAATGCATTTCTGGTAACCAGCAGATTCCCAAGTAAAACCCTTGCATTTTCTTCATCACAATATTTAGTAACCACAGCATATTTTATTATAGAAACCGAAAGAGAATCGAGGCATCTTAACTGATATTTTGTGTCCTCCATCTCACTAAGAGTCTATCGATTCCCTGACACTTAATCAACCTCAACAAACAACCTCAGATAATACTTAATATGACCTAAAAGACTTCAAACAGCTGAAGCGATGCAGATGGAAAACCCCGTCTGCGGTGCTCTCTTTAGAATTCCTCGATAAGTAAAGTAACCAGTACACAAGAAAGCTATTTACACCTTGTCCAAAACATTTCACTCAAACCCATTTTCAACCAGGGTGGTTCCAGTGGTAATTTAGATCAACACCAGGACTTTGCACCATTTTTATTTTTGTTGTCTTTGTGATCTAATGTGTGTCAGACTTACAGTTAAAACCAATGCTAGGCGGTGAATTCCAGGCTGCAGGAATTAAAATAATAATAATAATTAATAATTCCTTAATTTTCTGCTAGGGGTGCACTGGGATTTAGTCAAGCATGGTAGCAAAGCGCCTTCTGCTGTTTTGGTGCAGTCTTCGTCCCAGGTTCTTAAAGTAGTGCCCCGAGGTGTACGCCAAAAATCCTGCATGTCTATATTACATACAGAGTTAGGTAATGCGCATGCAGTTATTTGTTGTTGTGTGCACGTTACAAGTGCAAACGAGTAAGTTTGATGATTACGTGTTTGTTAAATGTGTGAAAAGGGTCTTCTAGTGGATTATCTGAGCAGTAGGACTCTGCTACCAGACCATGTTAGAAAGCCCACAATTGTGCATGTTTGTGTTCTTTTTGCTACACTAATAATGTGTCCTTTTCCCGCATTGCGGCCAGTTTGTTGGGCGGTCCTTGAATGCACATAGAGGTTATGTGTATGACTTTCTCAGTCGCTTCACAGACTGACGTGTATTTTCCATTCCCTCTTTTACTTTGTTCACAAATGTTCACATTGTGTGTAAATGCATACAGGTGAGCTTTAATAATGTTATTAGCTTTGTGCTAAATGCAAGTTTGTAAACTGGTTGGTGCATAATCTCATGCTAGTTGAGCTCAAGTGTCTCTATACTGAACCAAGCTCTGCCAAGCCCTACACCCTTATTTGGCAAATACCTGTTGGCAAAATCCACCCATTTATTCATTTTCTATGCCGCTTATCCTCATCAGGATCGCGGGTATGCTGGAGCCTATCCCAGCTGACTTTGGGCGGGAGGCGGGGTACACCCTGGATTGGTCGCCAGTCAATCGCAGGGCAGACAAACAACCATTCGCACTCATTCATACCTATGGAAAGTTCAGAGTTGCTAAGTACCCTAAAACAAATGTTTTTGAAATGTGGGAGTAAACCGGAGAAAACCTCGCACTGGGAGAACGTGCAAACTCCACACAGAGATGCCCAACGGCGATTAGAACCCACGTTTCCAAATCTCTCTGACTGTGACTTGACCACCGTGCAGGCCCTGTAAAATCTACCATGCTAGGGAAATAAATCCGTTGACTGTAGGACATGTCTGCAATCTTGTCCTCTTGGTCACTACCAAAAGGTTGTGACCTTAAGTGGTGGTGGGAACATTGATTGACTGCAAATTGAGAGCTCACCTTATGGCTCAGCTTTCGTTTTACCACAGTTTCCCGTACAGCGGACGCATTACTGCACAGACGTTGCGTCTGTTTATCGTGTGCTCCATCCTTTCTTCACTCGTGAGCAAGTCCTTGAGGTACTTGAACTTCTTCACTTCACTCCCAACCTGGAGAGGAAAATCCACTCTTTCCCGGGAACCATGGCGTCAGATGTGGAGAAGCTCATCCCAAAAGCGTCATACTCAGCCAAAGTCAAGTTCACAGCCTGATGAAGCCATCAGGACTACATCATCTGCACATAGAGGCGACACCAAAAGAAATTCTGTCCATCAAGGTAGTGAACGGAGATGGGGATTGGACAGGTATGGAATGGCCCGTTGTCGTGGGCCTCTGACACAGTATTCGTATTCCCACAGGACACCATGACAGAAATGGTCACCATCCCTTTTGCAAAGTCCTCTAACCATTGAGCCAACTGCCATGTACTCTCCAGTACCCTTGCAAGGGTGTAAAGATGTTGCGGAAACCACCTCCTCCCACTAAATCCACAGGCATAAGGAATTCAGGGCAACTCTTGTTCATCCCCAGGGCCTTGCCACCGAGTAGTTCCGACGAGTGTAGTCACTGGTGTGTGTCTACGTCCGGCCTCTATGGAAGGTGTCAGAGGGATTGAAAGGTATTCCTTCCACCGGCCGATTACATCCACAGTTGAGGCCACCGCTTACCCTGTCTGAGGTGTCAGACAGTTAGCCACAACCTCTTGAGGTCTACTGAAAGTTGCGCTGCATAGCTTCACCAAAATACTCCCAAATACAGTGTTTTTGTTTTGGCCACTGGTTGTTGACAGCCCCCTTAACCTGTGGTGTCCTCTGTTGAGTTCAGGGGTTACTACCATGACTGCCATCGACCAACCTGCAACCAGAGGTCTAAGTGGCAGACTCAGGCACAGAATACAGCCCATCCAGAAGCAATAACCTCTCCTCAGATGCCATTGTTTTGTTTTTTTCCGCCAACAATTCAGCCACATGGTGAAGCAAATTGAGGGATCTTGTAGGAAGAAACAACGTAATGGCGATATTTACATAATAGTATTAATCTTTAAATTCATTTAGCACATCAAAGCGCAGCAATTTAAACTAAATTTCACAGTTAGAGATGCTGCTTTTACACATAAAATAATATCAAAACCTTCAACAAAATATAATAGCTTGCTGAAATTGAGGTCATAGTGTTTCTGAAGGCCATTTGAAAATAATACATGTTGACTTGCTTCATCCAATTAGCTTGTGCAATCAATTGAACTGGCACAGATCCTTTTATCCGCAGATTTTGAAACTTCAAACAAGCCTAATAAGATTATTACTGTAAATGAGCATTGCTACTTTTTTTGCTTTATTAACATAACAGCTGACAATGCACACATATTCACGGGCTCGTATGCATACAAACTGCACAAATGAGAAAAAATGTTGGACATTGCGCCTTGAACAATCCATGAGTTTCTGGCATATTTCCACGCGCAGTCTGCTTCCCAGAAAAGTAAAGCAATACATGATGGGAAGCAGGTAAGATAGCTGTTTTATATTTTTCTTGTCTATTTCTTACCTACTTGTTGCATGTTAAGTTGCTGTGTGAGGATTTCTGTGTTCTTTCTTGGATGACACCATGATTCAGACTGACTTTTTGACTGATAAGCTTGTTGTGAGTTTTCATATAGCTCATGATTGGCTCATTCCACATTAGTGCTGCAGTACTTGTTCCTCACCAACTCGTGCGTGCCACAGTATGCCATTTTTTGACGTGGACATGCGCGACCTTAACATGTACAAATCAGTTTTTTTCTTCTAAATCGAGCGGGTGCAGTTAAAAAAAATAGTGACATTTATACACCGGAAATTATGGTACATATTTACATTGATATTTGTAAAGCATATGTTGCCTGACTAAACAGTCGTTGAGCACAGGTAAACAAAGGTCTGTGGTGGGTTCTCCCGTGACTCTGCATCAGTCCATTGTGGTGACGAGGGATCTGAGCCAAAAGGCAAAGCTGTCCATTTAACGGTCGATCTATGTTCCTACCCTCAGCTATGGTAATGAGCTTTGGGTATTGACAAGATCAGGACAAGATTGCGGGTACAAGCGGCCGAAATGAGTTTTCTCCAGATTAGAGATTGGGTGAGAAGCACTGTCATCCGGGAGAGACTCAGAGTAGAACCGCTGCTCCTCCGGATTGAGAGGAGCCAGATGAGGTGGCTCGGGCATCCGGTTAGGATGCCTCCCGAACGCCTTCCTGGGGAGGTGTTCAGGGCACGTCCAACCGGTAGGAGGCCTTTCAGGAAGAACCAGGACACGTTGGAGAGACTATGTCTCTTAGCTGGCCTGGGAACACCTCGGCATCCGCTGGGAAGAGCTGGACAAAGTGGCGGGGAGTGGGAAGTCTGGGCTTCTCCGCTTAGGTTGCTGCCCCCGCGACCCGACCTCGGATAAGCGGAAGAAAATGGACATCATAAATATATGTTTTTTGTGCTGTTTTGTGCAATTAAGATGATCGTTTGTGCTGCTTTTGTTTTTGAGGTATTACATTTTATTTTATAGGTCAACCAAAGTCCTTCCAGCCCCCATTTACTCCAAATGAAACCAAAATAATCCCATTTGTTTGTGCTGCGTTTGTGCTTTTTTGTGCAGTTGAAATGAAGGTTTGTGCTGCTTTTGTTTTTGAGATATTAACAATCAAAGTTGTGGGCGATTACATAATCAGCCAGTCAACATGCTCTGAATGAAACCAAAAGAGTCTCAATTTGTCCATCGTCGTTTGTGCTGTTTGGGCCAGCTGAAATCAACGTTTGTGCTGCTTTTGTTTTTGAGATATTACACATTTATTAAAGTCCAACCAAAGGTCACTCAGCCCCCCGACATACCCAGAATGAAATTGAAGTCTCATTTTTTACATCTTGTTTTGTGCAGACAAAGTCAATGTTTGTGCTGTTTTAGTTTTTAAGCTATTAGACATTTGGTCACTCATCAGTCAACAAGCTCCGAATGAAACCAAAACAGTCTAATTTTGTCTGTTCTCGTTTGTGCTGTTTGTTGCGGTTGAAATCAACGTTTGTGCTGCTTTCGTTTTTGAGATAGCACACATTTCTTAAAGTTTCTTAATGGTTTCATTCGGCGCTTGTTGACTGGTGTGTGACTGGCGAGTGACCAACTTCACTCAGGTATAAACATCATGCAGAAGCCCAGCGCCCGGGCCAGCCCACTGCACCATACACCCAATGGACGGAATAAAGCCCAGTATTTATCCCATAACCATCCGGTTTCGGGCAGCAATTGTTGACCAGCAATTGTTCAGTTAGCTGCTTGATGCCTATTCATTCACGATATTTACCTCTTGATGGTGTAAGCCGCTCGCATTCAACGTGGCTTTAAACTTTTTCTGGCTTCCACCGCTTGCACCACAAAGACGCCACAGAAACCACACTGAACCCCAGTGGCGTCCTGTGGAAACGCATTGAAACCGCGCGAGGACTGTTACAGTTTCAACTGGCTGTTGAGCTTGCTGTGGGCTGCCCGGGACTCACAGCAGAAGAGGAATATTTGATAGATGTTAAAATAAAGGGTCATTTTGAAAGAAAACCTAATGAGGTTTGTTGGTAGAAACCAAGAACTGTCCTTTAGGCCTGAGCACCCACTGATTCCGTCTAAATTTGATTGTTCCCATGAAAGCTGCAATGGTTTGCGCAAATGTTTCTGGAGCAACCTCCCCATGAAATCTTTGTGTAGTATTTCCCTCCCGACCTATCTAGTTTATTCAGGCGCGTTTTGCCAAATGCTACACTCTCTGCTGTGCTTTGTGCAGTTTAAAATTCAAGGTGATGCAGTGGTTCTTTCTCTGTTCTCAATGCATTTAATCCAACCGCGCCGTTCCGCCCTACCACCAAAGGAGCATAAATTGGTCTAATTGGTTGTTCTTGATTGTTCTTTGATTGTTCTTTGTTTGCCTTTCTTTGTGTTGGTCGTTCCAGGTTTTACTCACCTCTGTCATGTTCCACAACAAAATGTTTCTCTCTGATGCTTCACAGAAAAGACTGAAAAGGGAGGTTTTTCTCCATAAATGCTGGAGCCTACCCCAGCTGACTCGGGAGAAAGGCGGGGTACACCCTTGACTGGTCGTCAGTCAATCGCAGATTGCACACAGTATAGACAACAAACAATCATTCACACTCACGATCAACAATTGTAGAGTCACCAATTAACATAACATGCAAGTTTTTGGGGAGGAGTGTGGGAGGAAACCGGAGTACCCGGAGAAGGGAGAACGTGCAAACTCCACAAAGAGATGCTCAACGAAGATTCAAACCCAGATCTTCCGAATCTCTTGACTTGGCCATTCATCCATTTTCTATGCCGCTTATCCTCACTAGGGTGGCGGGGGCATATGCTGGAGCCCATCCCAGCTGACTTTGGGCGAGATGCGGGGTACACCCTGTACTGGTAGCCAGCCAATCACAGGGCAGACAGACAACCATTCATACTCACATCTCTGGCCAATTTTGAGAAGCCAATTAACCTAACATGCATGTTTTTGGACTGTGGGAGGAACCCACACACGCACGTGGAGAACATGCGAAATCCACACAGAGATGCCCAACGGAGCTTCCAACCCAGATCTCCTGAGTGCGTGGCCAACATGCTAACCACTCGACCACCGTGCGGCTCCCACTTGGCCATCGTTTGTGGAATTCTAATCAGTCTGATAAATTACTCAGCTTCCCGATGGCCAAGTGGTTAGCATGTCAAGAAATATGGAAGACCCGGGTTAGAATCGTCGTTGGGCACATCTGCGTGGAGTTTGCATGTTCTCCCCGTGCTCCAACATTCACAGCGCCAACATTACAAACAGCTCAGTTCAGCCGAACGATGCCGGAACCAAGGAACCAAGGAACCAAGGAATTCCGCATCCAATTGGTCCCAATTTAGGAACACCATATCTGCGCTGTGATGGAAGCATCCGGAATTTGTGATGTAGGTGATGACTGGAATCGGAACTGCTGAAACTGCTGCCGGTCGCCATTACCAGCGCCAACCGCGCTTCCACTCCACCCTCTCAAATAGCTTAATTGGAAACTCTAAATTGGTATTAATGTGAGTGGCAACGATTGCTTGTTTATATGACTAGTCCAGGGTGTACCCCGCTTCTCGCCCAAAGTCAGCTGGGATAGGCTTCAGCAATACCCCCGCGACCCTGTCGTAACAATACCCCAAATAGTGCAGTAGTGTATATTCCTGCCTGAAGATCAGTTCCGGTATTATTGCACCGCATGTGTTGGTCTCTCAGTACTCATCTTTTGTGATTGACAGGAACACTGTGCATCAATGGGCAGTGTTTAGGAGCAGGGTTCTCTTGTGTTGCACTCGCAGTTGCATGAGCAGGACAAACGTTGCTTTTGTGTGGCTTAGAGGTGTCAGTGTGCATCGTAACTGTCCATAAGCTATGCGAGGCAGCCAGAGGAGATGTTTCATGTGTGGTCTCTGCCTGGTTCCTTATTTGCCTGATGGTCCAACTTCCCGCCAGCAATCCAATAATTAGAGTGTGGCTTCCATGGCAGTGCCCGGTGTGATGCATACAAAAAGTGTCCAACAGCAACACAAAACAGCCAGGGAGAAAATTCTTGGATGCCGAAACCACGCTCTCATTAGAGAAGAACCCCTTTTTGCACAGCCTGCCCCTGTTATGCTTCTAATACTACCTTCTCAAATTCATGGTCGATTGCAACAACAAGAGTTAGGATTCGATTTCTATTATGAATTACAAAATCAATGAAAAATACAGCGTGCATTTCTGTATGATTTAATCAAAAGTCTGAATCAGTTGACAGTGTGACCCGTGGGCCATTTTGGGAAAATGTTATTTAATGACGCCCCTGCACAACTTGAAGCTCTATTGCTCAACTGAAGGAAAAAGCACCCCCAGATCATGATGGTGCCCAACATCTCAGGTGGGATCTCCTTGTTGGAAGCCATCAAGAGAAAAAAAACATTTTTTCCACCTTTCAATGTCCCATGTTTGGTGTTCTCATGCAAATTCCAATTTTTGCGGAAGTGAAGTAGACGAAACCTTTGGAGACGTTTTTTGTTCTTGAAACCCTTCTCGGGCAGATGCTGTCTGGTATGGTTATTGGTCTGCACCTGGTTGCAACCTTCATTTCGGCCGAAGATCGTCCTGTGTTTTGGTGGACAAGTTTAACACGTGGCTTTTTTGGTTCCACAACCCTCAGGATCTTTGAAGAAGTTTCAGATGATCGTCCTTCTACGTCCAACCTTAGCAGAAATGACATGCTGCTTTTTTGCCTTTGGCATCAAGAGCTCGTGACTGTGTAAATACCTGACAGAAAATGACATTGAAACCCATTTTTGCCAAGATTTTTGGCTTTTAAATGCTGTGGTCTCAAAGTCTTTTTACCTTCAACGCCAATGTTAACTCATAAAACATTGAGTGAGTGCTTTTCCATGAGATATGTCTTGAATTCAATAGTATTTCTCACCTCAAGTCTCTGCTTTTCTTTTGATCCCGGCTTCAAAATAACAGAAAACAGAGCCAAATAAAGTTCCAAATGCCAGCAATCTGATGAAGAACGCTAGCAAATTCAAGAAATACCGCATCGCAAAGAACACAAAGTGGAATCTGTGTCGATGCCGCTGCCACGTTGCGTCTCTGGCAACAATCATGTCGTCAGTGAAGCTAGAATTAAGCTCAAATGTTTATACATTTCATTCATGGTTTATATGCATATAGATTTGTTTTATGCACGTACAATTATAATGTAGAACTGCATTTCAAAAACAAGCATCTTTTTCCCACAAAATTACAGTTGCCAGGAAAATACGAAAAATACTAACATTACACTAACACTGAAAGTACTCCCTGCCTCTCGCGCCCCCCCTGACAGTTCACCGTGCCCCCTTCCCCTGGGGGACCCACCCCACTATTTGAGAACCACTAATGAGGATAAGCGGCATAGAACATGGATGGATGAATGAATGGGCTATATAAACATGGAACCTACCATGAGATTAAACTCCAGTCCTTCATCAGAAAAATAAAGTTTGTTTCTACCTTTCTCCGTTCTTTAGTAATCAGCAGTAGAACATAAGTAAGTTTCAGGAAAATATCAGTTCCCGACTAAAAAAAGTGTCTTTTGTGGAAAGACACATTTCCAGCACATATTTTTTGCTTTTGTGAATGCTCAACGACCAAACAGCAACATAAACACCCCCATAAGGTTTGTGTTACCTCAAAATAGCAATTTATTTACAAATAAAACATCATTCATTACTTCCAATTTTCACATTTAGAACCTACCTGTGATTGTGCACGTGAGCCCATGCGTGTGCACGTGTGTGTGTGCATGCATCAATCTTCCCTACGATGAGTAACCTTCTGCATGCCCCACTCCTCCACGTTCTTCCACTTCCCCCTTGCTGTCATGTATATTTTTTTCCATTGATATGATCTCTGCCGAGCTGTTATCAAATGCACTTCTGCCGCCCAGTGGCCGTTTTTATGGCTTAAAACAGCTTTGGAGTCACATGCATTCCTTCTCTTTTAGCACCTTTGTCAAGAACTGTGTTTGGTGTGCGGGACAGTTTAGTGTGGTTTGAGTTCGTATGCCCTGGTTGTTGGTTTTTCCTTAGTTTTCATGTTTTTTCCCTGCCTGCCCTGATTTTTGTTAACTACGCACACCTGTGTGCCTTGCTATTTAAGTTCAGGTGTGTGCACCCTGAGTTGTCGGCTCATTGTTTCCGTGTTGCTCGATGTGGCTAGTGATTGCTGTCTTTTTAGTTGTCCTCTTGCGGTTAAATTTTGCCACTGCTCCGCAGCATCTTCATTAAAGATAACACTTACCTTACCCGCCTGTCGTCCAGGCTCTCTGCATCCTCGGGGTCCTTACATCATGCCCAGACATCGGAAACGTAACATTCTTGTGCCAAAGAAAGATGGATAGATACATCTTTGGGATTGGGCGTTCGGGTTTGTAAAAACGCATGAATAAATCTCCAGTATTGAATGAGTTAATCTGCATCATCAAAGGGTGTTGAACCAGGATCTCTTGTACAGAACAACATTAGTCATTAACGATGAGCAATGATACAAGTTTTTTGATTTTAAGAGTGGGGAACTCCAAACCATTAACTAACAAGTCCCCCTATCCCGGGATGCGTAGTCACCAATATGCCAGACCTACATCCTGCTAGGAACTGAGTCTAATTTCCACCGGTGATTGGCGGTGCTAATCAGCCAAATGTGACGAGCATAAATAGAACAGCTCGGCGATTAAAGGCTCAGACAACCACCAACAGCTCTACCACCGTAATATCATCTAAAGCAGTTTTCCAACAATGTATTCAGTATGTCTCCGATTAACCAATGAGGAGTGGGGGTCTGCCTCTCAGCTCTGATCAACCAATGAGGACTGGGGCCAATACCAAATTAGCCAATACTGATTCTGAAGGCCCTGGGCAGATAGGAAATTGAAATGTAAGCCAATAAAGCTTCTGGTAGTGGTTAGACCAGCAGAAAAGCCCTTGCTGGCGCTGACTATGCACCACAGGTAAAGACTCCACAGAAAAATGTTGTCAGTCATGCTGCATATGTGATGGTTTATTAAAGTTTATTAAAGATGCAAGGCAGACAGTACGGTTCTTTGTATCTGGTCATGAGGGACACACAATGCTTCAAATCTATCTGGAAAATAATGCACAATTTTCATTTGATCATTTTAACCAGTATCTCACCTGAGTACATCGCCATTTTCCCCCTGCCCCCTCCTACAAAGTTTTTCAGATCATTTGAGATATGTTTATGCGTTTTCATCAGACAATGACAAGGAGATCTTTTGCTTATACGGTGTTGTTTTCTTATGCACACACGTTTCAGAAGAATTCCCAAAGACCATCTTTTAGGCGCCTTTCTGGCTTTCTGAACCGCATTCTCAAATACGCCACCTACAGAGCCCTCCGGAAGTATTGGGAGGTGTGTTTTGTAGCCCAGATGTGCCCTATTACATTGCTTATTCAATCAGTAAAAAGCACTGAAAATCATTCCGAACAAATGCACATTGGTCGAAGCCATTAAAACCATCTGGAATGCCCTGAAGATCGACCGGAATCGCCGGTGTACTAAGTTACAGGCGTGGAACTAGGTAGATTGAAGAAAAAATCCAAAGTTTATAACAGAAAGCCATAAAGAAAGAACCTAAATCTGTCAGCCTGCAAAGTGAATAAGACTTGATGAACAAAACTAATTTGGCTACATCAGAAGATGCAAACCATTGCGGAGTTTGCCCTTTCAGAAAACTTCTGAATGTCTGGGAATGTTTTTGCTATTATTTGTTGTACACATCTACACATGCATTTAGTATTTCATTTGCTTTGACACGTTAGGTTCAACCCACTTAGCAAAATGAGTTGGAAAGACATTATTACCAGACATTGAATCAACGTTTAGATTTAGTTGAAAAGCGTCTATTTTGGGGCTATAATTGGACCAAATCAGTCAGGCAAATTTTTGACGTCTATTTCTGGGCTAAATCAAGGCAACAATGGAGCGACTAGATTAATAGCTCAAAAAACAACGTCCATGTTGATTGTGACACCAGAGCCCCTCATTCTGTTCAAGCGCTGCACGCGTATAGAAAAAAAGGCAAAACTGCATAGCATCAAGTTGCATGAACTCCTTTCCACTGCACCCACTTTATTTATGAATTCATTCTGTGAAGTGGCAGGCTGCAGGGAATGACACATTGCTATGGAAATCCTATGAAACTACAGAAATACAGCAGGTTCAAACAGTTCGACAGCCTGCAGGTTGTGAAGGAGCAACTGCACTTGTCACAGCCTGGAAGGGATGCACCACGCTAAGGTGCACCTTTTGACTGACACGGGAGTGAGTCAGACATGACAGCGCCACGTCTCCCCCTGTTGAGGGAAAATAATACTGTTTGTCAAATCGCTGCATGTGATGGTGTAGCTTTCGGCAGAGCTTTGTGGAAAATGCAACGCCAAAGTGTTTGGATCAGACTCTCCTGGGAGAAACTCCGAGTCATCCTTGCAGCATAGATTTATTGACTCCAAAATGTCATGATTTGCTGCTGATAAAAATGCTTTTCTTTACAAGATGGGGGAAATTCATAATTATACATTCTAACTAAAAGAAACAATTTCAGTGGAAATTGCCTGTGAATGTTGAAATGCTGGAGGTGAACTCAAATGGTGAAATTTCCCAGATAAATAGCCTGGTGTTGAAATGGATTTGCCGAATGAGGATCGAACCAGCAACCACCAGTTTGGAATAAATGTAACAGAAAATACTGAATTGAGGAAAATATGATACATTTTTAAAACAATCCTGATAGATAGCCCGCAGTCATGGGCACAAGTTTTGACAATGACACAAATATGACTTTTCACAAAAACTGTTGCCTCAGTTTTTATGATGGAAATTTGCATGTATTCCAGAACGGAATGGAAATTCATTGCAAAGTTCCTCTTTGTCATGGAAATGAACTTGAACCCTTCAAAACATTTCCACTGCATTTCAGCCCTGTACCAGCCAACATCATGTTAGTGATTTTCTGGTGGGTCAACAGTCTGTTTGCAAGGACAAAGGCTGGAGATGACTCCGTCATCCCAGTTGAGCCAGAATAACAGACTGCACGTTTTAAACAGAGGGTGGGTGGTTGCTTGCTATCTTTGCTCTTCTTCTGTTGACCATGGTTATCTGCAAGGGAAAACACGCAATCCTCATTGCTTAGCATAAAATGGGCTTCACTGGCACGGATACCGCTGCTGATAAGATTGCATCTCAATCAACCAGGAATTTCAAGGAAAGGGTATCAATTGATGTGAAGAAGACATCAGGGAATGCAATGCTTGCTCAGGAATGGTAGCAGGCAAGTGTGAGTACAGGGAAAACTTCTCTCTAGGAAAAACTATCAAGGAAAAGACTGGTTTTCTGCAAAAGAGTACCATATGTGACCCCTGAATATTGGGTTAAAGCGTTTTCGCTGATGAATTCACCTTTCAAAGCCTGTCCACAAAAGAAAAGGTGAGCGCCCAACATCAGTCCTGTGTCATGCCAACAGGAGAGCATCCTGAAGGCATTCTTCTGTAAGATAACATAAGATAAAATATACTTTTATTACTCCCACAAGGCCAAATTTCAGGTTTACAGAAGCAAAAGTACAAGAGCAGTGTAGGTGTAGAACAAGGTCATTATTATTATATACAAGTGATACACACGCTGTATTTACACTTGTGTACATGTTGAACAACACACAGGTTTATTGCACAGTTATTGTGCAGTTTATCGCATGGTTACTGCATGGCTATTGCACAGTTTATTGCACGGTTATTGCATTGGATTTTGGAGCAGTTTTTATTATAGAGCTGAAGGAAAGAAAGACCTTTGATACCTCTCCTTTAGACACTTTGGATGGATCATCCTGTCACTAATGGAGCTCCTTAGTGCATTGAGTGTGTGTTGGAGGGGATGGGAATCATTATTCATCATGGAGGACCGCTTGGCTCTCAACCTCCTCTTGTCCACTTCCTCCACCTGTTCCAGAGGATATCCCAGGACAGAGATGGTCCACTTTATCAGTATGTCCAACTTCTTCCCTTCAGCTGCTGTGACAGCATGTAGTTCTTTAAAAGGTTAACTATATTTGATCATGCAACAAGAAATTTACAAAACGTTTTAAATACCTGAATATCAGTTTGTCACATTGACTTCTCATTTCAAATCCAGTTATTCATCTGTTTGTTAGTAAAAATATGCACGGGCAACTGTTTGATCTATTCTTTTTCTTTGTCGCCGTTCCTCAGTAGGGTTGCCGGGGTATGCTGGAGCCTATACCAGCTGACTGTGGGTCAGGAGCCGGGTACTGCCAAATGTTGGCCCGATAACCAACGACTAATGTTGACCTGAATAATTCTACACAAAATAATGTCCAAATTAACAGCTCAACATAAAGTAATTGTATCAAAAGCCCAAATCCCCCATCATTCACACTTGGTGAAATGTGGTCAATATTGTGTTGAGCGTGACTTGACATAGCCACTGAGGAGAACAAGAAACATCAGCTCACTAAAGGTGGTGGATTGCACCATGACAAAATTACGGTAATAAAGCTAAACACCCTAGTGAGGATAGGCAGCATAGAAGATGGATGGATGTACATAAACAGTGCAGTTCTGACCAAGAATGTGTTTGCATAAATCAGAATAATATTTATTGCTAAACAGACGCAAGGGAAGCGCTACCCACGTACTCGCCAACATGCTATGTGGTCCCCACCTCTATGGAGAGCAGGCATCGGCATCCCAAGCATCAAGAACAAAGTCCCTGAGGTGATGGAGAAGCTGGCGCAGTCAGCAGGCTCAGAAAGCTGGTCCTCCGGCATTTGGCTCACCCTCAGGTGGGGCCAAACCTACCCTGTCTGGCACCCCAGGCTAGATTTTAAATGGCATCCATTGGCGATTAGAATGTGTTTAGGAAAAAAAAAACATCACCAAATGTACTCAGTTAGATTTAAATCAGGGGAACACGCAGGATGGTCCAAAAGAGTGAAGTTATTCTCCTGGATCAGGGGTCTGCAACCCACGGCTCCAGAGCTGGATGCGGCTCTCTTATCCTTCTGCTGTGGTTCCGGCTGATTTGTGTATCTGTGTAGTTGCCATGCCATCCCATCTGATGCCATCATGAGGGTTTCAAAGTTCTGCAATGGAGTTGAGCGTGTGCTGTGCCATTCTCCACCAGAGTGCTAGAGGGTAGGGTTAGGGTTATCTTGAATCTTGTCATGCCAGTAACGTTCGAAACCATCAGGACTGTCAAAGTTACATTTTTCTCATCTTCTGCACATTCCAAATGGGCAAATTTGTGGAGTTGAAAAAGACCTTTCTTCTTAAAAATGTTCTTGCAGATGCCATCTAACGGTTTTTGGACTGCACCAAAAACAACCTTCATATGGTCCGAAGAACGTCCCGCATCTTGACGGACATCCAATGGGATCCTCTAGCTCAGACGTTTTTTTGGGTCTGTTACTTGAATTTTGTGCCATAATCATCAAGATTTTCTAAGAATCACTGATTTTCCGCGTCCCACTTCAGCATCACTGGGGCCGAGACTCCAAGAGGCCTTGCTCATGCAACTCAACAATCCCACCTTGTTCAAAGACAAAAAGCTCTTTTGCCTTTGCCATCAAGAGATCATCATCAAAAATTACTTTGGATCCACATATTGATTTTGCCTTTTATAGCAGTGGTCTTAAAGTGGTCTCCGATTTAACTTTAATGCGTGTTTGCATTGAATTGCTCACTTAGAATTTTACATTTATTCCCATTTATTGTTTTTGCATTTTGAAGCTCTACTTAGAACCCCTTTAAAGGTTATCCCAAACAGGATTTTTGAAGGACTTAGTGGGGACTTGTAGAGTACCTCCCCACATACACGTAAACAGGTCCCAAAATATTGTACGTGTCTGCGTTGGTTTGTTTCATCAATTTGGTGTAGAGCCATACAAGGAGCGATTCAATTTATTTAACATTTTGGGCAGACGTTGACACAACATAAACGGCCAGCTCTGACACTAACAGTGATTATAGTTTTTTGCTGGTTATGAAAAAGGAATGCTGCTGGCTGATAAAGCAACATTCATTGGGTCTTTTGGGGGCAGGGAATCATGCATACAAATCAATTTGAGCTGGAGAGCGACAGCCCTAATTAGAACAACAATGCGTAATTTATTTCATTCATTCATTTTCTATGCCGCTTATTCTCATTAGGGTCGCGGGTATGCTGGAGCCTATCCCAGCTGGCTTTGGGCGGGAGGCGGGGTACACCCTGGACTGGTCGCCAGCCAATCGCAAACAAGCATTCACACTCACATTCATACCGATGGACAATTTAGAGTTGCCAATTAACCTAACCTTGCATGTTTTTGGAATGTGGGAGGAAAGCGGAGTACCCGGACGCACGGCGAGAACATGCAAACTCCACACAGAGATTCCCAACAGAGATTTGAACCCAGGTCTTCCAAATCTCCTGACTGTTTGGCCAACATGCTACCCACTCACCCACTGTACGGCCACCAGGAGTGTATAGTTGTGTGAATGTGTACAGTATATGTATGCATGTATACTGCATACACACACGCATATATTACTTGTGTGGGTGCTGCTGCGTGTGAGATGGACTGTTCAAACCCGTAAAAAAAAACTGATGTAGCTGGTTTGCCCTTCTCACATCCCCTCAACGTGGCCACCTCCCTTTGTGCTTCAGCCTGTGATGGTCTTCATGCCCTGCCACACCTCCTTCATGTTGTTGTTGTTATACATGTTTATATATATATAAATATATTTGTATATATACATACCTAAATATGTGTATATTATGCTTGTTTTGCTCCTGTACTACATTCTCTTCATTTATTTACAGTTAGCTGCAATCTGCCATTTGCAGTCAAAAAAAAATATTTTTCTCACTTCCTTCATGCATTCAAACGTGTAAAAAAATCCCCTCGTTGAATTATGGAGCCATCAGCAGAATGCAAATGCACGGCTGATATGGTGTGCTTATGCTGCATCTCCATATCAAAACGCAGATCAATTCTTAAGCCTTGTCTGGATGCAGCATTTGTATGGATGTGAGTGCCTGCAAAATGTCAAAACAATCTAAATGGAATGGATACATTGTATTTTCCGCAGCTAAAGACTAAAACTAGGGGTTTGCTCTTTTTTTTTTGCAGGATGAGTTTTCTTTCCTAGCTGCAGGAGGATGATGTCCCTGCTGGGAATCCCTTTTTAATGACCTGAAGATTTCCCAGTAGCAATTCATATTAAGAGTTTGCTGAAAGCACAGGAGCGCCAAACGACATCCTCTTGATCGACATTCAGGCCTCAGCTCTTTTTTCTTTTTTTTCGCTTTCTGCCCCATTTCGCCAGGGAACCCTGTCCTTTCTCTGTACCGCTGCTTTTATCAGAGCAGTCGGATTGGATGATTTCCATTTGAGAGTCAAATACTTCTCAATCTGTGTACTATAAAAGCAACGTGCAAAAGAATGAAAAGCAAATGATGGAATTAAAGTATGGATTGGATGGGAATACCAATGGCGCACTATTAAAAGGTGTGGATAGTTAATTCTCATCCACAACAAGACAACAAAGAAACAAGAAAATTATTGGTTTGGTGCAAAAATAGGCCTGGAAACTACAACAACAAAACAAAATCCATAGTTAATGGCGTTTGTATTGTGCTTTCTTGTCTGCTCATTATCCTCATTGGCCTGACAAGTTTCTTTCTGCAGCTCCAGTGGGAAAATCTCTCAACGTAATTGCCAGAGCATCCGCCCAAGTCCGAGTATCTATACAATAAACTGACTGCATACAGCATATCAGATCATTTAGCCATATTAGTTCTTCTTTTCCTTTGGGCTTATCCCTTCAGGGGTCGCCACAGCAAATCAATTGCCTCCGTCTAACTCTGTCTTCTGTATCCTCTTCTCTTGCGCCAACTACCTTCATGTCCTCTTTCACTACATCCATAAACCTTCTCTTTGGTCTTCCTCTAGGCCTCCTGCCTGGCAATTCAAAACTCAGCATCCTTCTACCAATATATTCACTATCTCTCCTCTGGACATGTCCGAACCATCTCAGTCTGGCCTCTCTGACTTTATCTCCAAAACCTCTAACATGTGCTGTCCCTCTGATGTGCTCATTCCTGATCCTGTCCATCCTGGTCACACCCAAAGAGAACCTCAGCATCTTCATCTCTGCTACCTCCAGCTCTGCCTCCTGTCTTTTCCTCAGCGGCACTGTCTCTAAACCAAACAACATCGCTGGTCTTACCACAGTTTTGTACACCTTTCCTTTCATTTTAGCTGAAACTCTTCTATCACACATCACACCAGACACTTTTCTCCACCCATTCCAGCCTGCCTGCACACGCTTCTTCACCTCTTTTCCACACTCTCCATTGCTCTGGACTGTTGACCCTAAGTACTTAAAATCCTCCACCTTCTTTATCTCTTCTCCCTGTAACCTCACTCTTCCACTTGGGTCCCTCTCATTTACACACATGTACTCCGTCTTGCTGCGGCTGACCTTCATTCCTCTCCTTTCCAGGGCAAACCTCCACCCCTCAAGCTTCTCCTCCACCTGTTCCCTGCTCTCACTACATATCACAATGTCATCTGCAAACATCATAGTCCATGGAGATTCCTGTCTAACCTCGTCCGTCAGCCTGTCCATCACCATAGCAAACAAGAAGGGGCTCAGAGCTGATCCCTGATGTAGTCCCACCTTCACTCGGAACTCCTCTGTCACACCTGCAGCACACCTCACTACTGTCTTACAGTCCTCGTACATGTCCTGCACCGCTCTAACATACTTCTCTGCCACTCCAGACTTCCTCATACAATACCACAGTTCCTCTCTGGGCACCCTGTCATAAGCTTTCTCCAGATCTACAAAAACACAATGCAGCTCCCTCTGACCTTCCCTGTACTTCTCCATCAACATCCTCAAAGCAAATACTGCATCTGTTGTACTCTTTTTTGGCATAAAACCGTACTGCTGCTCACAAATGCTCACGTTTGCCCTTAGTCTAGCTTCAACTACTCTTTCCCATAACTTCATTGTATGGCTCATCAGCTTTATTCCTCTGTAGTTGCCACAACTCTGCACATCTCCCTTGTTCTTAAAAATGGGCACCAGCACACTTCTCCTCCATTCCTTAGGCATCTTCTCATTATCTAAGATCTTGTTAAACAACCCGGTCAGGAACTCTATTGCCACCTCTCCTAGACACTTCCATACCTCCACAGGTATATCATCAGGACCGAGTGCCTTTCCATTCTTCATCCTCTTCAATGCCCTCCTCACTTCTTCCTTACTAATCTTTGCTACTTCCTGGTCCACAACAGTCACCTCTTCTACTCTTTGTTCTCTTTCATTTTCCTCATTCATCAACTCTTCAAAGTACTCTTTCCATCTTCCCATGACACTACTGGCACCTGTCAATACCCTTCCATCCTTATCCTTCATCACCCTAACCTGCTGCACGTCCTTCCCATCTCTGTCCCTCTGCCTTGCCAACCTGTATAGATCTTTCTCTCCCTCCTTGCTGTCCAACCTAGCATACAAGTCATCATAAGCCCCTTGTTTGGCCTTTGCCACCTTTACTTTCACCTTACGCTGCATCTCTCTGTACTCCTGTCTACTCTCTTCAGTCCTCTCAGTGTCCCACTTCTTCTTAGCTAACCTCTTACTCTGTATACACTCCTGCACCTCCTCATTCCACCACCAAGTCTCCTTATCTACTTTCCTTCCAGATGACACACCAAGTACTCTCCTACCTGTCTCCCTGATCACAGTAGCTGTAGTTGTCCAGTCATCTGGAAGGACTTCCTGGCCACCCATAGCCTTTTTCAACTCCTTCCTAAATGTCACGCAACACTCCTCCTTTTTGAGCTTCCACCATTTTGTCCTCTGCTCTGCCTTTACCCTCTTCATCCTTCTCACCACTAGAGTCAACCTACACACCACCATCCTATGCTGTCTGGCTACACTCTCACCTACCACTGCTTTGCAGTCACTGACCTCCTTCAGGTTACACCTTCTACACAAGATGTAGTCTACCTGTGTGCTCCTACCTCCACTCTTGTAGGTCACCCTATGTTCCTGTCTCTTCTGGAAGAAAGTATTCACTACAGCCATTTCCATCCTTTTTGCAAAGTCGACCACCATCTGTCCTTCAGCGTTCCTCTCCTGGATACCAAACTTGCCCATCACCTCCTCATCATCTCTGTTTCCTGCACCAACATGCCCATTGAAGTCCGCACCAATGACAACTCTCTCACTTCTAGGGATGTTCTGCATCACTTCATCCAGGTCTGACCAGAATTTCTCTTTCTCCTCCATCTTACATCCTACCTGTGGAGCATACCCACTAACCACATTGAACATCACACCTTCGATTTCTAGCTTCAGGCTCATCACTCTCTCTGACACTCTTTTTACCTCCAGGACGTTGCTAGCAAACTCCTCCTTCAAAATCACCCCTACTCCATTTCTCTTCCTATCTACACCATGATAGAACAGCTTGAACCCTGCTCCTAAGCTTCTAGCCTTGCTACCGTTCCACCTGGTCTCCTGGACACACAATATGTCTACCTTCCTCCTCTGCATCATGTCAACTAATTCTCTACCTTTTCCTGTCATAGTTCCAACATTCAAAGTCCCAACTCTTAGTTCTAGACTCTTAGCATTCCTCTTCTCTCTCCTCCTACGGACACACCTTCCTCTTCTCCTTCTTCGGCCAACAGTAATCCAGTTTCCACCGGCACCCTGTCGGTGAACAGCACCGGTGGCGGGCGTTATTAACCCGGACCACGTCCGATCCGGTATGGAAGTCATTTGTCTGATTCGCATGTTCTGCTTTGGCAAAGTTTTACGTCGGATGCCCTTCCTGACACAACCCTCTGTATTTATCCGGGCTTGGGACCCTGTTGTGTTGAATAAAATTGATTTACATATCAATAACTCCATATATTTGAAGTTTAGAAAGGACACACCGGAACTCATTTCAATTTATTCGTATAGCACCAAACCACAGCGGCAGTCCTCTCATGGCACTGATGTTTTTTCTTTGTGTTTTATTCCAGCCGTCCATTTTCTGTGCTGCTTATCCTCATTGGAGTCGCAGGGTTTGCTGGAGCCTATCCCAGCTGACTTAGGGGGAGAGGAGGGGACACCCTGGACTGGTGGCCCATCAGTCACAGGCACTGATATTCATACCTATGGACAATTTAGAGTCATCAGTTAACATAACATGCATTTTGTTTGGAAAACATGCAAACTCCACACAGAGATGCCAACTGGACATTGGAATCCTAGTCTTCCAGTTCCAGGCCAACACGCTAACCACTTGGCCACCCGTGCGCCTGTATTTTATTCATATTGCGAATTGAGTCCGGTGTCTGTAAAAAACTCTGAGGAATAATCATGTTACCGTCATTCTGTGCATGGAATTGTGCCGTGGCTCTCCGCTTCCAGTTGGCTGTGTACCCACAATGGCCAAACAACGGACAAGGACGGTACAACTGGGGAAATGTGATCAACCCCCTGGTCTCTAGCAATAGGCAAGACCTCAGAGATTCCACTATCAGTAACACTGTGACGGTTTTGATCATGCACTCGGCTCTCCTCCCGCATTAGAAATAAATGTCCTCAACTTAAATTTGAGCAATTTGCTCCGGTGTTACTTTGCTGCGCCCACTAGTACGCAAATGGGGCCCAAAAGGTTTAATCTTGAACATTACTTTTCCAAATCCATACTAATCCGCTGCAGGGAAAGAAAAACACAGTTAGCAGAGTTCCTCCCATTTAATAAATATGATTGTAAATGCATCAAACAATTACACACAGCACAGTTGATTGAAACAAAAACACCAAAACACCTTAACATCTGTTCTTATACAAAAGCTGTACAGTTAATAAAATTGTTTTTTTTTTGTTATTATTAGTAGTATTTCTCTAAAAAAATAACAATCTTGCTAATTCTGCACGGGGGAGGTTGGGACGGTGAAAGAGTGTAGAACTAAGCAAGAGGCCGGGTTCTGTCACATAACAATGTATCGTAACAAGGAGACCAACGGTATTTCTTGTACCAGCACTTCCTATCTGCAGCGCCGGCCTTCACCTAGTAGGTGCTTATAATAACTAACCTCCTGACGTTATCTGGGTGAGTCATTTCCTCTCTCTTGTGTGGAGGGAAGGTTAGAGTCCTTCTCTCTCCATTGTATTGGAACACTGGGCTTCAAACACTAAGCTGCCATTGGTAGCTTCAAATATGCTCATTACCAGTTGGTAAAATGTTCAAAGCCAAAATAAAAGCCTTTGACATGTTGAAATGGAAGCAATGTCCGCCCTGCGAATAGAGCACACAACAAATTCAGGGCTATGGGGCCCACCAACAACATTTACAAAGTTTTTACTATTTTCTTGGGCCCTGTTAGTGATGGGACCCTAGAATCACCCCCAAATCCTTGGCAGTTGAACATACGCCTTCAGGCTATGGTTTTTCCCAATTTGCAACATGATTTGAAAAAAAAAAACAATAGAAACCTAAACATTTCACTATTTCCATTCAGTCAATGAAAAGAATAAAATAATACCATTCAAGAATAAAGACTCATACAGTACAGTATTAGTACATCCCATAAGAACCCATAGTGAAAGGTGTGTCACCAACACCGCAAATGTCCTAAAATGGGCCTAATGCAGGGTCTCAGGTGAAGCCACGTTCCGGTCACGATCTCAGGCCTCATAATCGTAGTGTTGGTCGTGGGTATGCTGGAGCCTATCCCAGCTGACATCGATGGAGGCGGTGTACACACTGGACTGGTCGCCAGTCAATTGCAGGGCCGACAAACAACCATTTACACTCAAACTCACACTCTAATGGACAATTTAGAGTCACCAATTAACCTAACATGCATGTTTTTAGAATGTCGGAGGAAAAACCCACATGCGCACGAGGAGAACATGCAAACTCCACACCCAATGGAGATGCCCAACGGAGACGACCAACATGGTACCCATTCAGCCACCGTGCGGCCAATGTTAGCCTAACACCTATCTCAGTGCATTGCTATCTTTTCTAATACATTTTCGTTTGGGCCTTCAGTACACATACACACACTCCTTAATTCACACACTATCACCTAGCACAATCAGAGTTGCGCAACACATAGATATGACTCATGGAAAATCCCTGGGAGACAATAACAATACTTGCATTGTTCTCACTCATACTAGCTCAACTTTCACGTTCACACAAAACATCACTTTTACTTTCCAAGCACACAAGCTTAAGTTTCACTTTATACAGGGGCATGGCCGCACCTATATACTCTGTGTACTTTCATGCTGGGTTCTCCATCTATCTTCCTTGTCAATGTAGAGGGCTGTAACCAAATATATTGCAACTTGAAAACCTTTTGTGCGCTCACTCACTACTTTTCCGATTGCAACACAGTCCGAAGAACCACGGAGAGAGGCTAAAGAAATAACCACATAAAATACGGATTGCCAAAAATGTATTAGTAATATAGAAAAAGAGAAAAGACTCTCGTGTATTGGTGCCGAGTATGAACACATTCCATTCCATTCCATTTTCTTCCACTTATCCGGGTCCGGGTCGCGTGGGCAGCACTTTCAGTAGGGAAGTCCAGACTTCCCCGTCTCCGGGGAAGACACCAAGGCGTTCCCAGGCCAGCTGTGAGACATAGTCCCTCCAGCATGTCCTAGGTCTTCCCCGGGGCCTTCTCCCGACTGGGCATGCCCGAAACACCTCACCAGGGAGGCGCCCGGGAGGCATCCGGACTAGATGCCCGAGCCACCTCAACTGGCTCCTCTCGGTGTGAAGGAGCAGCGGCTCTACTCTGAGCTCCTCCCGGATGGCCGAGCTCCTCCCCCTATCTCTTAGGGTGAGGCGAACACAGTCCAGTTTGACAAAATGTATACTACTACCAAACTTAAGTGCCACCCCATGATGGGTCAAAGGCAAACAAGCCAGTTGTCCCAGCCCCTCTCAACCCCGGTTCTCCTGACCACCAGAGCAGCACCATGGGTAAAAGAAGTGAGGTGTTCCATCTGGAAGTATGTCCACCTATGCTAACGCGGAAGGTGGGAAAGTGTGATGGGGTCCGGCGCTTCTAGTGGCCCAGAATCAGTGTGTGAAACCAATCTCAAATGGCCACAGTCTCCCCGGAAAGCTGGGGAAAGTGCGGCGAAACGACAGAGGACATATACAAGAATGTATTCATGCAGACTGATTTGGTGTAAGAACGCAAAGATAAGAAACAGACTATACGTTTTCGCTGCTGTTTGATCGTCTTGTTTTCAACAACTTCATGTCTTTATGCAACACACCATGCACACTCACGTCATTGCAGCAAATCGTTACTCGTTGTACGACGATACTGAGCTTCGTGCTTGACTTAAACAACCTGAAGTCCCAAAGAAAGAAAGCAACATGAAACATTTTTGGAGTGGTCATGTGACGAAGGATGTGGCTCCCCCAAATTGTGTCAGGTAAGCTCATGCAAAGGAGTTGCTCAACTCCAAAAGCTTATTTTTGTCAATTAAAGATCGTTCTAAACCCACTTAACAATTGTTTACTACTCATAAGCACAACTGTTATGTTAGAGAACTGCGAGTTAAGTATCGAGCGTTGGAATTGTTAAGGTCATCTGTAATGGGTTATACATTTGTTGGTTCATTCTGAAGTGTACCTGACATATCCCTAGTAGATTTCTTGAATGACTTCGTATAAAAACGGCACAAAAATATTTCCCGACGTGACGAGTTTGTCACAAAGCAAAAACAACAACACACAACTCAGTAAATTTCACAGCGCCGATTTTTTGGACAAAGTGGTCTGGGGTCATATGGGATATACAATATATATACTGCGTATATACAGTATATATAAAGACTTTGAAAATATTACTGAAGCAAAAAAATACCCCCAAAAATCCTCTGCGGTTTTTCACCACTGAAATGAAAGAGCATCCAGAGGATTGCGTTTTATCTTTTGGGAAATGCGTTGCTACCACATGTTCTAAAGTCATCGGAGATAACCTTGCTTCTGCTACCAAAATGAGGAATGAAAGTGAAAATCTTATAGGGTGCGCACAATATCCGAGATTCTGCCTATATGTGCAAGAATATGTGCAAGAATATGTGCTGTATCTTACATTTACACACTGGTAAGTATCATATGCATCACCAGAAGTGTGAGCTTGAAACCAAAACGAAAAGATACACTTACCCTACTTTGAATAAGAAAAAAATTTTGTATTGTGCCATAACTTTGCTTTCAAAGAAATACTGCAGGTTTTAAAGTACCTTATTCATAACGGTTGGATAGCACTTGTTATTGATATACATACACTATTAACATATATTGCCAGTCATATTTTACAAAATAGATGTAATTCACGATAACAAATGCATGTTTATATGAATAAATAATACACTGTTATATAATACACTGCTGCTGTTTGCTTCTCATATCGGATAAACAAATTGTCTACATGTTGGCAAAACCGTAACGTCGCTCCTTAACATTTGTCACCCTTTTCCATCGTGCTGTCACTGAACTCAACGTTGTGGTGATGACTCGGTAGATGTGTAGGTGACTCAGTAAAAATGTGTCATAAGGTATACAGTATGCATTAAAAAAAAAAAATCATACCGTGTCCACAGTTTCTTGTTGTATGTAATAAACATGCACAAGTATAAAGCTCAAAACCAGAAAGTCCCAAATGATTTAGAAAACAATGCAGCAGACGTGGCCGTCCAGTCCGAAGTTTAGACAACATAGGTGGGGAGATCTGTGGAGAATTTCACATGTGCATGAGGCTTTTTATATCCTAGGAAAAACAAAGCAGTAAAAAAGGTGAATCAGATTATTTTCTATGCTACAGAATTGACATGATAGCGTGCCAGGGATTATTACATTCGGGGATAATACACACAGGGTCAGGGAAGGGTCAGCACACATGTAGTTACCAGCAGAACACCAGAACAAGGTGAAAAACCCACGAGCAGTTTCCGACATATGAAAAGCCTACCTTATAAACAGGAATCTCAATTAGCGCACGCCCCGGTTACCGCATTTTTTGCTTAACATTGACAATGAAAGCCAAAATTTTGCCTCCGTTTGGAGCATTTAAGGTTACTTTTACATTCATTGACATCATGATTGCTGACTGAGATGACAGCGGTAGCCATTGCACTAAAGGCCTGGAGTGTCAACTGAATGTCCAGTGCGACCGTCACATCAACCGCCAGGCATTAAATTATGCAGGAAGATGGAGATGGACATGTTGGACACCAGTAATGCTGAGCCAGTGGAAAGCGAGACCCTGTGCCATTTGCCAATACGGAAGAGGTGACAGATACTGTGTTATGTGTACGTTTGTCCAAAGACCAAGCTTCCAGGACATTAAAGGGATAGTTTGATAGATTTTTTACACGAAGTTTTATGGCATCCCCATCATTGGAGTAGTACATCAAAAGTGACTTAGTACCCAGTTGGTTTGATTTTGTTTGGGGAGGCATGTTTGTCATGCAAACGTGTTACTATTTTGAATGCATATTATTTAGAAATAAACTCTTTATGTAGTCCCCGCAACTAACCGGATCTACGTTCTTCTTCCCTGAAATTTGACCAGAACTGGACTCCTGGGACGAACTGCGGGGTAAGTCACTGTTGATGTACTACACTAATGATGGGGATGCCATACAACTTCATGTCAACAAATCCAAACTACCCCTTCTGAAGCAGGCTTGAATGCTTGTTAAAATACGCTTCGAGAGCTCAAGGCTCTGCTCCAATTAGCCAAAATAATAATGCTGCATGATAGTAGATACATTCATTTCGCTGACTCTTCATTACCGAGTATGATCAAAAACAGTGATTTTATAAATTACCCAACCACCTGTGGCAATGCTCAGGTGTGATGGAAGCCCAGGTTGTTTTGAGCACGGCCTTCAGGTTATATGCATTGCTGGGTCTGGTGTCCCCATTGCTTACCAGTTTGCTGTCCAGTCGAGCACAGTAACGCTATCGTCTTTTACCAGTTTTGGTAACGTTGGGAGTGTGGGCAGGTGACAAGTCTTGTTAGAAAATGGAATCTGCATCTCTCCGAAGATTGTCACCACAAGGAAACATGAAGTGCTTGACCTTTGTTTGGAAGTTTGTCCTTTTCATAAATGATCAAATAATCTTTTCTTGATTAAGATAAGGACAAAATGTATGTAATGAGATTCTTTGCAATGACTGAGCGTACGTTCCTGCTACTGTTATGACATGCTCTTACTGTGAAACCATCATTAATCCATTCCAGAAGGTCCGAGTCTCACTGAAACATATTCTAACCAAATAATATTTTCACATAGGAAATGATGTAAATCCGATTAATCTTTTACAGAAAGCCAAAAATGCTGACACAAAACACGTTTTCATCAGGTTTTTTTGGTATGCGGGCATATTTACGTTTCTCCACGGAGTGCAGACAGTGGAAGCGACATGTTAGTACCAAATGATTGACAGACAGCAACGAAGGCGGGTGTTTCTTAGAGAAAGACTTGAGAAAACCCATTTGAATTATATGCCTCAGAAAATGCAAAAGCACTGCGCAGCTTTTTTTGTCCACCAACGGAGGTCATACTTTTTTAGTCTCCATGCTCTCCTGGAGCGGACCCTTTCACTTCTGAAGAACACAAGACAAAAAACGGGGGATGAGCTTTATGACATGACAAGTACAGCTGCACTCCAAATCCTTCAACCCCAGGCAGTTTTTGTCCACACAAAACACATTTCATTCAAATTCAGAAATATGTTGTGAGTAAAAGTGTTTGCCCCCTTCCTGTTTTTCTGTTTGTTTGTCACAAGTAAATGTTTACGATCTAAAACAAATAATGACAGCATAACTGAATAACAAAATGCAGTTTTTAAATGAAATGTTTGAAACGTATCCCCCCCAAAACATAACTGAATTAATTGAGCGCTATCAGTCTGGAAACCCGTTTGTAAAGCTTGGGGACTCCAGAAAACCACAAAGAGAGACATTACCCACAAATGGCCAGAACATGGAACGGTGGTGAACCTTCCCAGCAAAATTACACAATTACACCAAGAGCACAGCGACAGCTCATCCAAGAGGTCACAAAAGACCCCACGACAACATCCAAACATCTGCAGCCTCACTTGCTTCAGTTAAGGTCAGTGTTCCTGACTCCACCATGAGAAAAACACTGGGCAAAAACGGCCCGCATGGCAGAGATCCAAGACCAAAACCACTGCTGAGCAAAAAGAACAATAAGGCTCGTCTCATTTTTGTCAGAAAACACTGACCTTGTGGTCCGTGGCGACAAAAGTTGAACTTTTTGGAAGGAAGGTGTGTGTCCCATTACCTCTGGCGTAAAAGTAACACTGCATTTCAGACAAAGAACATCATAGAAACAGTAAAATATGATGGTATTGGTGTGATGGTGTGGGCCTCTTTTGCTGCTTCAGGACCCGGAAGACTTGCTGCAATAAATGGAAGCATACTGTCTACCAAAAAATCCTGAAGGAGAATGTCCGGCCCTCTGTTGGTGACCTTAATCTGAAAGCAACTTGGGTTCTGTAGCAGGACAATGATCCATAACACACCAGAAAGTCCACTTTTGAATGGTTGAAGAAACACCAAATGAAGACTTTTGTGTGGCCTAGTCAAAGTCCTGACCTATTGAGATGCTGTGGCATGACCTTAAAAAGGCTTCATGCTGGAAAAGCCTCCAGTGTGGCTGAATGACAACAATTCTGCAAAGATGAGGGGGAAGTTGTTGCCCTTTAGTCTAAAATCACTTTTTCCACACAGGCCCATGTAAAAACTACATTTTACGTTCAGTTGTGTTGTCATTGACGAATACTTAACTTTGTTTGATGATCTGAAACATCTAACCGTGTCAAGCATGCAAACACAATGAATCGGGAGGGGGGCAAACACTTTTTCCCACCACTGTATGTCGTGATACAGGTCAAATGTCATATTTTTTTTGTAAGTTCGTTACGCTTATAATCCATACACTAACAATTCCGTTGACAATGAGTTGAATCATTTGGAAGGCAACTGCACGTGATCACCATGAGTGAGAAATGACAAGGATATTGTGAGACACGGCGTGTTTACCGATGGGCTGTGACTTAAATGCTGTGTCCAGAGTCTCCAAAGAATGAACCAAGTCCCGCTGGGAGCTGGCCGTGGCTTCTTTTGGATTAGCTGGACTCATCATTTCTTGCTCCTTTTCGTTCTGCATCTGCGCATAGACGTTGAGGCCTGGGATCTTCCTTGAGAAAAGATTTACATTGAGGCAAAACGGATGAAGGTTGCAGCCCAACTGAAAGAACCGCAGTGGGGCCACAACAGGATCAAATGTAGAGATCTCCTACGCATTTGCAGAGCACCCACTCTTTACTTTTCTAACATCATTCGATCTACAGTATATTGTGATGCGAATCAGCAATTCCCTGTGAAAGGTTTTGCTCTTTTCATTGACCCTTCCTGGCATATTCCCTTGCAACAACACCTTGGTGAGAAGACATATCTCCACATTTTAGAAAGGTCAACTGCCTATAGTCAAAGGGCTTCCTATCAACAAACAATAGCGACTGACTGACATTTCTTTTGAAACGAACGGCCAGATAAAAGACGTCCACGGTTTCCCAGAAGACTACACCCCGTCCATCCCAACATGCTCAGACACCATATACCTCCTTCGCATGTGAAATCTTCAGAAACAGGATATTTCGTGATTATTTTACCTCTTGAATTTGTAGATGACAAATACAGCTAAACCCACAACCACAACGGACAGCAGCATGAGCATGGCAGAGGTACTGTGGTTCTCGTTGCTGTCCACTAGGGGTGCTGCAGAGACAACAGAAGACAAGGTGAAGACGTCACCACAACCATAGGATAGGGATGCTCCGATCAGGGTTTTATGCCGCTGATACTGATACCGATCACACTTTACGTTTTTCATTTTATTGATAACGAGTGGTTTTGGCCAGGTTTGCCATACGAAAGTGGGAACATTCCAAGGTTTCTTGAAGGCCAAGGAGCGCAAAAAATAGTTCCTAACTTGGGCAGCATGATGTTTTTAATGGGACCCAGAATTTTGAACTGCACCCCTGCTACTGGCTATACGATATGAAAAAAGGAACCATAAAATCATCTTCATTTTGACAAAAAAATCGATTTTACTTACCCGGTGTCTTCCACCACTGAAAAGTCTGGTCATTTCTTCCAACGAATTTAATGATTTTTCGGGTTATTAGCTAAGCCGTCTGACTGTCACACACACACACGGGCAAGCGTTGAAAGGCATTCACATGAAGATCACACAATTCTTTACACAAATCGGCCCATAAGGATCGGCTGATCGATCGGAGCTTCCATACCACAGCCACTTTATTTCCACTGACCTAAATGATACTGTTTTTGATACCATTGAGAAACATGAGTAACCGCTATGTTGATCGTGGAATATCAGTGTGATATAATCATACTGGTCTCTTTCGGACAGTTGGAGCATCCCCAATAGGCACAGGCACACACACTTTCCAAGAAGCTCACTCTCTGAAAGTCTCTGCGTTGCTAAATGGTGGGAGCCAATCAGACAGAGTTGGGATTATTAATAAATAAGGGCAACCACCATCCATTGATCCATTCTTTTTCTTCCGCTTATCCGAGGTCGGGTCGCGGGGGAAGCAGCCCAAAGAGAGAAGCCCAGACGTCCCTCTCCCCGGCCACTTCATCCAGCTCCTCCCGAGGCGTTCCCAGGCCAGTTGAGGGACATAGTCTCTCCAACGTGTCCTGGGTCTTCCCCGTGGTCTCCTACCGGTCGGACGTGCCTCCCCAGGGAGGCGTCCGGGAGGCATCCTAACCAGATGCCCGAGCCGCCTCATTTGACTCCTCTCAATGTGGAGGATCAGCGGTTCTACTCTAAGTCTCTCCCGGATGAAGGTGCTTCTGACTCTCTAAGAGAGAACCCAGACACCCTGCGGAGAAAACTAGTTTTGGCCGCTTGTACCCGCCATCTTGTCCTTTCAGTCACTACCCAAAGCTTATGACCATAGGTGAGGGTAGGAACGTAGAACGACCGGTAAATTGAGAGCTTTGCCTTTCGGCTCAGCTCTCTCTTCACCACAACGGACCGATGCAGAGTCCGCATCACTGCAGAAGCTGCACCAATCCTGTAGTCTGTAGGGGCGACAACAATAACAATATTTTTCCCATCCTATGTGTGAAGGTCGGGCTTTCCATTTCCTTAAACTCAAAGTAAAAAGTCGAACGTCCCCACCTCCCCCAAAAGGAGTGTCTGTGGCGTTACCTGCTGACAGGTGTGCTGCAAAGACTGTGACCTGGACTCCAGGCCGTAGGGTAAACTTAACCAGGTTTTGATTCAAGGCACTCAGCACAATTTCAGAGAGCTGTTGGGAGACAAAATGAAACATGGTTAATGACTTTGGTCCTAAAGTACTGTAGTTTTAGAGCTGAAATTTAATGTGAGAGTAAATTTGTTTTGGGTGCATCCGATTTTTTGCGACAAATACTGAATGTAAATGCAGCTTGCTTTAGAGTAGGGCTGCAACTAACGATTATTTTCTTAGTCCATTAATCTGAAGCTTGTTGTTTGGATTACTCCAGGAATAGGTTAGAACCCAGTGGGATCAATATCAACCAAACACAAACGGTTGGGTTTGGTCCGCAACAGATCAGAAAAGATATCAGAAACAGTCCAGCACTGTTTCCCAAAGACAAAGCTGATGTGCGAATATCTCTATATATATATACTGTGTATAACACAAAGCTTCCACGGAAATCATGTTTGGGAGGCTGAAATCGGTAAACATGGGGAAAAACAACAAAGAGGCAAGTTTGTACTATTACAACATATCAAAGTGGCCCTTGCGTCCTTTCATTTTTCAGTATGCGGAGGGTGTGTGGAAAAAGTTTGGACACCCCTGCAATATGTGCAGCATTATCATAAAATTAGCGCTCACATTGGTTTTGTGGCTCCAAGTGGAATTTAATTAGGTGAAAATGGGCCCAAATCTCGTTTGATGCTAAAGGTTGCCAACCCCTGCAATGCCTAAAGCCCAAGTCCTAATGATGACAAAATATAATGTTAATTTTTCCTGTTTTTCTGTCTTCCATGTACACACTTAGAACAAAAGTCTTAGTGGCGACTACCGCTCGGAGTAATTCATGTGGTCCTTTGTGTTCTTCTGCAGATTAAACGAACGTCCTTTCCTTGTCCCGTTGGCTATCAAGGGCAGTAAATCTATCTATAAATTGCCATATGCAGTGAATAAAGATTTATGACTGGCCACATAGAACAAAAACAATCTTTCCATGCGGTTGGTAGTTGGGAGAGCAGAACCACATTGATTTCCCTTGCATGTTCCTATTTCACTCACCCCCATTAAATTCTTCCCACAGAGAGCGGCTCAAATATAATATAATATCAATTATCTGAATGTGAGAATCAAAGTTAACCCTCAGCCAGAAATGATTTAGCGACTAGATCAATCGTACCATTTGTCTCCCTTTTTGGATCCCCAAGGATGGAGGAGAGCAGATATTTTCAATCATCCTCCCTGATAAGTTTCCTACACTGCCCGGGTGTGATGATGAGTGCAATGAAAAGGTTCCCCAGGTATGTGGAGTAGACGTGAGCCAGTGGACCATGACTGACATCTACTGGAGGAAGGTGGAAGTCACGCTTGTTATTATTTTCCAATGTACTATTAATTGGCTGGCTGGAAAGGCACCATCCGGTTTATGATTGACAGCAACTGCATCAAAAAAAGAGCACTTCCAGCTGAAGAATTCCATTATGAATGAAGAAAATACCAGGATGAAATCAATCCGCCTACAGGAATATTGTCCTGGTAGAAGGTATTCTTACTTGGTTCAAATGAGCAGCATTCTTCTCTGGTTTCCTTTCAATCAACTGTTTGTCGAGCAAGAGGAAGAGCTCTGCGGTTGTAGGCAAGCCTGGGAGGACAGAGACCAGGAGCTGATCCCCACTCACACCTGTGGCCTGGTGGAGAACACGAACAACACATAGGTTGGTATATACTGTATACAGTACATACTGTATATACACTGTACTTAGGTTGGTAGTGCTTTTACATGAGCTGCACACGAACAAGAACTATAAACACTAATTTATTGGATTTCCACCAAAACTGCGTTGCAATTTTTCCAGACTGACTGGCGTTTATTTCTTGGAGTAGCGATGGACACTCGTTTCTCTTTACTTAGCTGATCCATGATCCCTGCTATGGGATAAATAGCCCAACACCATGGTAGGAGAAACATGCCTATATCCTGATGCTTTACTGTCTTCACTGTGTATTGTGGCTTGAATTCAGAGTTTGGGGGGTCGTCTCACAAACTGTGGCTCTTGGACCCAAAAAGGACAATTTTACTCCCATCAGTCCACAAAACGTTCCTCCATTTCTCTTTAGGCCAGTTGATGTGTTCCTTGGCAAATTGTAACCTCTTCTGCACATGCCTGTTTTTTAACAGAAGGACTTTGCGGGGGATTCTTGTAAATACATTAGCTTCACACGGATGTCTTCTAACTTTCACAGTACTTACAGGTAACTCCAGACTGTCTTTGATCATCCTGGAGCTGATTATTGGCTAAACCTTTGACATTCTGGGTATCCTTCAATACATTTTGATACTTTTCTGCCACGTGTCTCTGGTTTTGCTCTACATTTTGGAGATCATTTTAGCTGAGCAGTCAAAATTTGTTTGGACCTCTTCATAAGTTTTCCCCTCCAATCAAAGTACGCTGTTATTCCGAACAATGCCTTGGACGACCCATTTTCCTCAGGTTATCAAAGAGAAATGCATGTTCAACGAGTGCTGGTTTCATCCTTAAATAGGGGTCACCCGATTCACCCCCTGTTTTTTCACTACATTGAACAAACTTTCACCTGTATTGTATGCAGTATCATGTTTAATCTGTAGATACAACTTTGCACCAAAAAACACTGAACTTGTTGTTGCACTCACTCCCGTTCCCTCATTCTTGTCCCAGCTTGACAAGCAGAAAATGTTGCACGCGTCTTTTCATCTGGGGTTGTGTAGGTATTCTGCCTTCCAGGTGTAGGTGTCATGAAAAAGTGACAGTAATGACAAATAACGATGCGGAGACATTTGCTCTTGCAAAAGGAAATGTTGTGTGTTTGGATATTTTTAGCCTCCATTTGCAGTGTTGCCGGATCCAAATGTAAAAACACAACGTGATGCCAGGTGATGTTTGTTCCATAGAATTGAAAAAATAAGGTAAAAATAACATGATGTGTGCGGTACATAACTAGGGTGTGGTTTGTATGTATAAATAGTGATAATAAATATAATATCGGTCACATGTAAACATTATATATGCATTTTCCGGAGAGCCGACATGTGTGTGGGAGGAATTGGCCCAGTAATGGCAAATGGATGCATCAGGTCTGCTGGTGACCGACATTCACGTCTTGGGAATGAGCCATGAGAAGTTCCGGCACAGCCAATGTTTTTGCGTCAATCCATCACACTGCAAAACAAACTGTGCTCACACATCCAGTGAATACAGTAAAACTAACTCGAACTTTACTTTTGCCTCCTCCCCTCTTCTCTCGCTTGTCATTTATCATCACAAAAGTCCGATTTGGAAGCAAAGCCTCAGGGAGGTCACTCCAGTTGCAGACCGCGAGATATCTAGTCCAGTTGACAGTATTCCCCCCAAGTTTGGTAACAATTTCTGTGAAAAGACCCGAGACCTTTACCTGGATAAGAGAGTTCTTGATGACTCGGCTCACGTCCAACCTCCATTCCGGAACGTCAGGGTTGTGGTCGTCCAGATTTGAAGAAAAGGCCAGCAGATGAGATTGGAAATGTTCTTCGTGGAAAGAAAGCATTGTGTTCGTTAAATAATCATTCATAAAAAAAAGTACAATGTTTGGCCACAGTTACACATAATTAAGCACAAACAAATGTGCAATATGGTTTTTTTGGTGACAGACGGATAATTATGAGTCGGCTTAGCCTGTTTTTTGGTTAACGTAATAAAATTGCGCCAAACGGTTGCGTTGGTTTGTATATATTTTAGCATACGACACGATGCTCGTTATGTCCAACAGTGTTTTTGATCTAATTTATGACAAAACATCCTTTTTAGCAGCCTATTAGCTGGCTAATACACGGAAACAGGAAGTGGTGATGTCATCAGCAGTTAACTCTATAGTTCTTTCTTGGGACAGTTACACCACAAGTATAAGAAAAGATAACGCAAAACACGTTTTTTTAATAATATATAGTATATATAGTTATATATAACATACAGCAATTCTAAATGCATATAAATTATGAATGAACATGTGATGTTATTTTTGTCTTCACTGTTGCCAAAGACACAACGTGGCAGCGAGATCACCACCTTTTATGGTGTTTATCACCTTCTATATTAAAATGATGTCACTTGTAACTTTCTTTGGCTCCATTTTGCCACAATGGTGTTAGTTTGTCTGTCTGTCTGTGTTCAAAAAAACTTGAAACCATCAGAATGGATTGTGGTTGAAATTGTCAGGAATTGTCGAAAATGGTTTATGGAAGAAACGATTAAACTTTGGAGGTGATCTGGATCACCATCTTGAGCCAGGATTCTTAAACCTTGTAACATTGCAACGTATAACCACTTTTGGCATTTGTGCATATAGAAAATGGTCAGTGGACTCGGTTTTATATGCATTTTGAATTCTTTCTGCATGTAAAACTATAATTGTAAAACTATGAAAATGTGTTTTGTGTTAGACAAGTTTGGCTTTTTGGAAGGAATAAATGGGATTTACATGATTTCTTATGGGAAAAATCAATTTAGGTTAAAGTCGGAATGTATTGTACTAAAAAAGACTCACCATAGATTATGGTAATATAATTATAAAAACAAAATATAGAAATAATAGATTTTTTTTTTAAGTATACATCCTAGAAGATTTTTACCAAGTCTGAAGTGGATCTGGGAGTCAAACAGCCCTGGGTGGGCTAACAATGAACAACGCAAATGTTGTCCTTCTTGTGTACATGGAATGCTTGGGAGCTTGCAGGGAACGCTTCCGGAGTTACATATAGTGTATTTAGATAAAGATGGTAAATAATGTATTTTAAAACGCATTTTGTTTCGGTTTTTAACGGCCAACCAGTAAAAAAATGACAAACATCATTTGTTGGCAGTTGTTGCAGATGCAATAAAGACTCTTAAATAAGTAAACAAACACAGCAGCCCAAAGCAGCCAAGACTTGCTGAACTAAGACAAATACTGTCCTTAGTGCGGACTGTTTGGACCTGACATGTCAATGTTCATGCCGGGTTGCTTATTCTGCGTTTATGCTAAAATGATAGCACTTATTTTTGCAGCCAGCTGAGAGATTTTTGATGCAATGACAGAATCCCCAAGAATCCCCCAGAGTTGCAGAACCCTCACCCTGGACAAAGATGGTCTTTCTGTCCTGCAGAATAGTATTCCCTACGGACACCTGCACCGTCACCGTGCTGATGCCTTCCTGGGAAAACGTGGATGTCACACTTCCCTCAAGGGTGATTATGGGCTGCTGGGAAAATGAAGTCAGGGAGAGGAGGGATGAGGGTCGAGGGAGATGAAATAGGGTGACTCAGAACCTCAGGGCTCCTGTGAGAGAACCTTGTCAACGGCTGGTTAACATCTCACACTGCTACGTAGGTCCAAGACGGCTGTCCCAAACACATTCACACAGACACATACAGTACATGCGTGCACACATCAACGCGCACACACACGCACACACACACACACACACAGCCCACAGAGAGTTCTTTGCACCAGCAACTCCTTCCTGGCCATCACTCACATGTTTATTTCTTCTTGCAATAAGAGCTTTAAGATTAACAATACCGCTGGGGTTTATTACCGACTGAAAGTGGACCAAAAGCATATTCAAACGATAAGATTGTTGGAGTTGGCCATTTATATGATCTGTTAGGTGATTCAATATGCAATGTGCCTGATGGTCTGAATGTATTATTCCTTTTCATCCGTGCCACTAATGGGTGCACAGTGGCATAGCAGTTAGCATATTGGCCACACAGTCAGGAGATAAGCGGACAAATCTCTGCCGGGCATCTCGGTGTTGACTTTGCATGTCACCTCCGTGGGTTCGAAAATCACAGGAGTGCCAAAACTATAAGGAAATACATGTGGAAATATGAAAAAACTCCGTAAAAAAAAATCTAGTCATATTTCTTTTCCATTTTGTCTTTGTCTGTATTGTCTTTGTCTTTTCCATTTGCTTTTTCTCATTGCGTTTCCCAGATGGCTCAAGCTGGTGACAAAAAGCAAAGGCAAATGAGGAAGTATGTGCATTGTGACATGATAGTGGCGTTACTTCCTGTTTGTGACATTTTTCCCGGTCAACCGCACTTCGCTACATTTATACGTAGCTACATATCCACCGCAAGTAGGAATTGAGTGATCAGGGATGGACTAGTTTGCCTGGCAGAATGACTCACTTAAAGCAAAGGCTGTTGGGAGGTCCTTCTTTTGCCTTTGGTTTTTGTCACCAGCTTGAGCCATCTGGTAAATGCAAACAAAAAAACAAATGGAAAAGACAAAGACAAAGACGAAACGAAAAATCAACGACAAAATGGAAAAAAAACAAAGACAATACAAATAAAGCAATAACAAAATGGAAAAAAACACGACTGCATATATATACTGTATATATATATATATTTTATATTTCCACATGCATTTCCTTTTAATTTTGGCACTCCTGTGATTCCATATGTGCGGTTTTCTCCCATATTCCCAAAAGATGCATGTTAGATTGGCCGCACGGTGGTCGAGTGGGTAGCACATTGGCCTCACAGTCAGGAGGTTCAGGGTTCGAATCTCCGTTGGGCATCTCTGTGAGGAGTTTGCATCTTCTCCCCGTGCATGCGTGGGTTTTCCCCGGGTACTCCGGTTTCCCCCCACATTCCAAAAACATGCATGTTAGGTTAATTGGCAACTCTAAATTGTCCATTAGAGTATGAATGTGAGTGTGAATGTTTGTTTGTCTCCCCTGTGATTGACTGGCAACCAGTCTAGGGTGTACCCCACCTCTCGCCCAAAGCCAGCTGGGATAGGCTCCAGCATCCCCGCGACCCTAATGAGGATAAGCGGCATAGAAGGTGGATGGGTCCTTGCCTCTAAATTTTACAGATTGACATACTGGAGTCGCTCATTGTTCAGGCCTAGGACACGCTGGAGGGACTATGTCTCACAGCTGGCCTGGGAAGGCCTTGGTGTCCTCCTGGTGGACAAACTAAGACACCCGAAAAAATTAAAGTGAAAATATGATGCAGCAGACTGGTCCATTTTGCCAAAATGTCCTTGTAGCAACTCCAAATGATTGTCAGTAGTTTGTGTGCCCCCACGTGCTTGTACGCATGCCTGGCAACGTCGGGGCATGCTCCTAATGAGACCACGGATGGTGTCCTGGGGGATCTCCTCCCAGATCTGGACCACGGCATCGCTGAGCTCCTGGACAGTCTGAGGAGCAACCTGGCGGCACTGGACGGAGCTAAACATAATGTTCCTGAGGTGTTCTATTGGGTTTAGGTCAGGTGGACGTGGGGGCCAGTCAATGGTATCAATTCCTTTATCCTCCAGGAACTGCCTGTATACTCTAGCCACATGAGGTCAAGCATTGTCGTGGACCAGGAGGAACCCAGGTCCCACTGCACCAGCGTAGGTTCTGACAATGGGTCCAAGGATTTCATCCCGATACCTAATAGAAGTCAGGGTGCCATTATCTAACCTGAAGAAGTCTGTGCGTCCTTCCAAGGATATGCCTCCCCAGACCATCACTGACCCGCCACAAAACTAGTCATGCAGAATGACATTTCAGGCACCATAACGTTCTCCACGGCATCTCCAGACCCTTCCACGTCTTTCGCATGTGCTCAGGTTGAACTTGCTCTGATCGGTGAAGAGCACAGGGCACAAGTGGCGTAGTTGCCAATTCAGGTGGTCTATGGCAAATGCCAATCAAGCTCTAATGTGCTTGGCAGTGAGCACAAGGCCCACTACAGGACGTCAGGCCCTCAGGCCACCCTCATGGACATTTTTTCTGATTGTTTGGTCAGAAACATTCACACCAGTGGCCTGCTGGAGGTCATTTTGTAGTGCTCTGGCAGTACTCATCTTGTTCCTCCTTGCACAAAGGAGCAGATACCTATCCTGATGAAGGTTTAAGGACCTTCTATGGCCCTTTCCATCTCTCTGGAATAACTACCTGTCTCCTGGAATCTCCTCCATGCTCTTGAGACCGTGCTGGGAGACACAGCAAACCTTCTTGCAACAGTATGTATTGATGTGCCATCCTGGAGGAGTTGGACTACTTGTGCACCCTCTGTAGTGTCCAGGTAGCGCACCATGCTACCAACAGAGATGCTGATCAAAACCAAATGAATAACTACAGCAGTAGAAAGTCAGTCAGTAAAAAAAATCAGCCAAAAGAGATGAGGAGTCAGTGCCCTCAACCTGAAAAAACATTCCTGTTTTGGGGTCTGTCTCATTGATGCACCTTTTGTTGATTTCATTAACAACAAAGCAGCTGAAACTGATTAACAACCCCCTCTGCTACTTAACTGACCAGATCAATATCTCAGAAGTTTGACTGATTAAACTGGTTATATACTCTGATTAAAAAGTGTTCCTCTAATTTTTTTGAGCAGTGTCTGAAATGCATAGAAACAGTGACTTTGGTGTTGCTTTTAAGAAGCCCATGATGGGTGATGGGAAACGTCTGACCCAAACTGTATGATCGTAAAGCTATTTGAATTTCAGCCAAGAACTTTGAAGGACATTGGTAATCCAATGGTCACCATAAAACTAACTGATTTTGAAACCAATATTTGGTTGATAATATCTAATGTAATATAATATAATATATTATCCATCATCCATCCATTTTGTAGGGCTTATCCAGTTCTAGGTGGGGGAGGCCTGGAGACAAACTCTGCTAACTCTAGGCAAAAGGCGGTCAAGAGCCCGGACTGTTGGTGCCGGCCGTCAATCACAAGGCAACAGAGACAACCATTTACACTCGCATTCATGCCAACCCTGACTGGGAATTGAACCCACACAAGTCAAAAACTTGAACCACAAACCCTAATGGTGGTAATAATATAATCATGGGTTTATGTTTATTTATTTACACATACTCTATAATATATTGTGTTGTTCCACTCAGTTATGTTTCATTTTCATCACAAAATAATCTGAGACATTTGATTCACAAGACACACACTGTAGCTGACAAAATGCTGTATACTATTACACCAGCGCCTGCAAGTATTATGCAATTGCAAAAGCGCAATATAAATCTTAGACACGGGTCTTATATATTATCCAATCAATGAAGGGTTGGGGAAAACTCTCCCCATAGAAAAAAAAAATTGCTTAATTGTTTATGACCAACTCCGAGGGAACAGTTTTGGGCAGGTTGTCTCAGCGGGCACCAAATCCCATGTGTAGTTTCATAAAATAAACCTTGCTGTGAAATGTATAAAACACGATTTGCTTGCATCACTCACCATCGATATAACGATTCTATTCTTAACACAGCATATTCTCTAATTGTTCAAATCATACGCTCTTATCATTCAAATTTGTTTTGCAGTAAAATACGACCTAACAGAAGGAGGTCTGTATGCTTCAAAGGCAAATGTACCTCAGTGTTATTTCCAATCCACCAGATATAGGTTGCCGTTCCCACTTGGATGGGCCACAGGACTGCGGTCAGGTTCACTTCCTTATTTCTTACAGCCACAAAGGGAGCTGAGAGATGGATGTACTCCAGCTGACCTACTCAGGCACACAAACATGTCACGAGGTAAATCCAACACACTGCAACACAATGCAGGGGCACAGCAAAGAGTTCAGAACGTCGGTGTTGTTGGTATCATCCTGCTCTGTGGTGGTCCACATGCAACTGACAGTTCAATGGGACCAATCGTGCTCACTCTTTGACAAGTACCACACCAGTCAGCTTGTGAAACCAAGTGGCAATCGAGCATGAATGACTTGGAGATATGTGAAATGTGACACGGGGAGATAAAGTACAGACCATCTGTACAGGCTGCAGCAGTTTTTAGTGGTACAATGGTGGGAAAAAGTTTTTACCCCTTTCCTGATTTCTTCTTTCTTTGTATGTGGAAAAAAATCCAAAGCTATGTGGCCATGTGTGAAAAAGTGATTTTACCCTAAAGCTGACAAGTGGTTGGGCCACCCTTAGCAGCAAGAACCGCAATCAAGCGTTGGCTGTGGAGGAAATTTGGCCCACTCATCTTTGCAGAATTGTTGTAATTCAAACACATTTGAAACTTTTCCGCCATGAAGCACCTTTTTAAGGTCATGCCACAGAATCTCAAAAAGATTCAAGTCAGGACTTTGACTAGGACACTCGGAGGTCTTCACTGGGTTTTATTTCAGCTATTCAGAGGTGGACTTTCTGGTGTGTTTGGATCATCATCAGAACCCAAGTTGGTTTCAGCCTGATGTCACCAACATATGCATTCTCCTTGAGGACTTTTTGGTTGACCGCAGGATTCGTGGTTCCATTTATTACAGCAAGTCTTCAAATCCTGAAGCAGTAAAATAACTCCAGACCACTACACTGCCACCACCATATTTTACTATTCTTATGATGTTCTTTTTCTGAAATGTTGAGTTATTTTACACCACATGTAATCGGACACACACCTTTCAAAAGTTCAACTTTTATCTCATTTGCTGATGGTCTTTGGGATCATCAGGATGTTTTCTGGCAAAATTGAGACGAGCCTTAATGTCCCTTTTGTTCAGCAGTGGTTTTGGTCTTGGTACTCTGCCATGCAGGAGTTGTGGAGTCTTTTGTGACCTTGTGAATGGTTCGTTGCTGCGCTCTTAGGGTAATTTTGGTAATTCCTGGGGAAGGTTTGCTACTGTTCCATGTTTTTGCAATTTGTGGATAACGGCTCTCACTGTGGTTTGCTGAAGTGCCTTCTTTTTGGGGGACATCACTTTTTCACACAGACCCATGTAGGTTTGGATTTTAATTTGAACGTTTAATAAAAAAAAAAAATTCAGTTGTGTTGTCATTAAGTAATATTTACTGTTTATATTTTTTGATTATCTGAAAAACTTAAGTGTGACAAACATGTGAAAAAATAGGAAATCAGCCAACTTTTTCTTCAGACCTCTGTATATGCATGCACACTTGAGGAAACATATCTACTAATATATACATTTGTAAACACAAATATAACATGTCGGACACATCTCACATGTTATGTGTAGGTAGAGGGTGGCAGTCTCTGAGCCGAGGCTATTCGCCCCCACAGCAGTCACCCGGTAGATGCCAGCTGTTTTGTAGATGTATTTGATCCCATCCTCAATTGAGCTCAGATTGGAATAAGTCAGAGCATGACCGTCCCCAAAGTCCAGCGTAATGCTTGTCCGTGCCCCGTCGCCCTGAACACAACAGGACTAGTGTTACGTGAGTAAATGTGCTGATTATAGTGCTTATAAGTGCTTTACAGAGACAGTAATAATCATATTCTGTAAGAGCTCATTCTTCTCAAAGACCATTTAGCACTCTTGGATCTATCCATCTCTACATACATCAATTTCCTTACACCTATCCTGGACCAGGTTACAGTTAGACGTCCAGGTTTACCCGTCTCCAACCACCTTTTCTTGTCCCTCCAGAGGAATACAGATGTGTTCCTGGACCAGCTGGGAGTCCCTCCTTTGTGTGTTCTGAGCATGTCCAGAACAACTCACTCAGGAGGCATCTGAAACAGACGCTCGAACCACCTCAAATGGCTCCTTTCGAAGTCTAGGAGTAGGAGCTCGCGAGCTACAAGTGAATTTGCGACAAGCTTCTCAAACCGCAGGAGGTCATTACTCGACATAACAGTTGGACTCATGGTCATGTACCAGTTCTATCATACTATCGTAACTGCTGCCCATCAAGCACTGCTGCCCAGCAAAGCAAAACAAAGGTATTTGTGTCCACTGCAGGGAGCATTGCCGTCATTAAAATGAATGAGAAGAAATGCATGATGGGAAGCAGATAAGGTGTTGTTTTTTTATTCTACAATCAAATTGGTACTTATCTTGTATATTTATTACCTACCTTTTACATGTTAAGTTGCTGTGTGATGACTTTAACGTTCTTTCTTAGATTACACTGTGAGTCAGACTGTTATGTTGACCTCCTGCAACTTCCGATAAATTGACAGGTGCAGCTTATAGTCCGGTGTGGTTTTATATGTGAACAATTCTATTTTCCTCTCTAGACTTAGTGGGTACGGCTTAAACAAGGGTGCGTCATATATACACCGGAAATGACGGTAATAATTGGGCAGGACTGGCTGGCAGCAGGTAAACCAGGACATCCATTCACTGTTGTTGTGTCTTTGGGCAAGACACTTGCCCCACCTTGCCTCCAGTGAAGTCCACACTGGGGTATAAATGTGAATGAATGTTTGGTGGTCATACGGAGAGGCCGATGGCGCAAATTGTCAGCTACTATTCCGTCAGTCTACCCTAGGGCAACTGTGGCTACAAATGTAGATTATTACCACCAGTGTGTGACTGCGGAGTGGATGAAACCCTTTGACCGGGAAGCGCTATATAAAGCAAATCCATTATTATTATGCACACATACAGTACATACTGTACATGTCTGTGTGCTTCTGCTAACATACACACTATTGCATAGACACGCTGTAGTAACACACTATTTTTAGTACAAAAATGCATTTTGATCATAAGAAGTTACTTGAACAAACAACGAGCTTTACAATAAATTGTTTTGGGGGTGTAAGAACCCCTGAAAGGGGAAATTAAATTGTATAATGACTCAGTATTGAATACTGGAGCATCTTGCGGCACAAAACCAGATAAGAAGGGACTAAACACATACACAATACGCATACACGCAAAACTCCAGAATGTGTTGTTGAACTAGTATTACACATTAATATCTGTTCTGTTATGCATATGGAGGTTCTGATAAGATTTATGTGGTCGGGGCCTTATAAAAGGGAAGTTAGACCACTCCTCTTCTCTCTGAAAATCATGCTCTGCATGATTCCAGTTGTTTAATATTCCACAACACAATAAAAAGAGATCCAATATTCCTGTAACAGTTATAGAAATACTAATACTGATGCTGCAACTAATAACGCTCAGTTTGCACATTGACCACCAGAGGTGTAGTTATTACCTGCTCAAGAAAAACAAGAAAGGTGACATTGGTGCCCAGTGCAGCCGTCAGCGTACCCTCTCTCGTGACCAGGTGAAGACCTTTGGGCGCTTGCATGGGACACTGCTGCCTCCTGGCTGTGTATTCCTCAATGACACCCGCTGTACAGTTGTTAGACACCACCTTCCTGTAGCTAAAATATAAGCATGTCAATATGGTTCACATGACAAAATGCATGCATCAATGTTATTCTAACACAACGCCAAAGCAAACCATTGAAAGTGTCTCATGTCTGAACGTATTGACAGTTTTACAACTAAAGCGAATTGGAAGGCTCAGGGAAAAAATGTTTGCAGTCCTTCATGTTCATACTCAATCATATTCAGTAACATATCAAAGTTGCAATGTCCTTGTGGGATGCCAGACAACACCCATTGCCTTAATATTTCTGACGTCAGAGGATTAAAAATGATGACAACCTTCATACAGAGCTGATTTATGATTTGGGTATGAATATATTTTGGCCTGAATATATTAACCGTGTTTGTGCAATGTAATGAACAATTATATAAATGCATAGTCAATGATACGATGTAATTAACAAGCCCAACACATTAGCAATGACAATAACCTGAGAATAAGTACCATCAAGTGCTACTGGCAGCTGCAAGCCCCACCATCCTTTTCTTGAAGTTTAGCAGAGGAATCGAAGTGCTATGCTGGTATGCTAACCATCAAAACCGGCTATGCCTCTACATCGTCCAAAGGCTATAGTTTGAAGATCAACTGACAGATTGCAAGAGTTAACATTTTGCACTGTTCGAGCTTAAGGAGGTTTTAGGTAGAGCTACTATATGCAAAAAGATGGCCGTGGGCATATTTGTGCAAAAAAAAACAAACATTCAAAGTGAGATCACCTGATCACAGGTTTAAGACCACAGCATTTAAGAGCCAAAATATTTGCAAAAACGTGGATTCAGTGTCATTTTCTGTCTGGTCATAAACTCTTCACGGCAAAGGCACAAAAACGTTTGTGGATTGTTGAGCTGCACAAGCGAGGCCTCTCACAGTGCGCCATTGCTGCTGAGGTCAGATGCAGTAAAAGATCCTTATTCTTAAATGTAATCAAACAACAAAGTCAAGTGATAGACTCGAAATAATGTCACCAGCCCCGATTGGGAGGCTCCTATCGGCTTTCCGTCAAGACACGGGACAATCCTTGACCTAAATGAAGGTTGTTACTGTTGCAGAGCGCAGTCCAATAACCACCAGAACACATCTGCGACAGAACAATACAATAAAATGCCTTCAAAAGCCTCGTCTCATTCAACATCGCAAAATCGCCTGATTGGAATTTGTACAAGAGCACCACAAATGACTTGAGAACATCTGGGGATAGCAAGGGAAGCTTACAAAACCGGATCAGTTCCAGACAGTGAAGGGGTCTCCCGTGTCGTACCAAAAAAGGAAACGTTTTTACAAGTTTCAGGCTTTACTGGTGGACACACGTGGTTCTACAGCTCTACAAAGGAACAATTATAATATCTCCGGATTACTGGGTTCGGATGGGAAGAACAGTCAAGGTGATTCCAAACATCTTCCATTGACGGATTATGGAGACTCTTTCAAACTATTCAATAAATCGCGCCTCCAATGGCTCTAGACAATTGTTTTGACTCGATTAGTGTTCTGACAGATGATGTCAGAAGCGGGACGGTACAGTATGCAGACGGTCCGTGCAACCGCAAATGACTTTACCACAACTGGATACATGCATACTTTAGAGTGACATGGTGAATGGGGTCATTGTGTTTGTCTGTTTGATATTTATGTTTTGTACTGGTGGACAACCAACTTGCATAACACAGTTTCACCAACACATGATCACTACATTTACTATCAATTTGATCCCATGCTGGTTTTGTACGTTTACCCCCGTGATGAACAGTCCATTGCTTTTCTCTTTTCTATTGTAAGGCTGTGAGACCAAAAATGGAAGGAAAAACATTAACTACACTAAATATTAAAATAACTATCTGTTATTGCAAACAAAAGATGCCTTCATACTTGCTGGCACACACAGAAGTCAGTTGTTTGACAAAACCAGCAGTGGCTGAATTCATTTTCCTCACTGTAATGACTCTTTTCAGCTCGTGCTTGTTTGTTCCTGAGGATTTAGGTGATGTACGGTAAGCCGTTCAACACAATTCATTTTACTCCGAATCTGTGTGCTGCTTGTAGCCAGCTCTCATTCTGCGTTTACCCAGTGCTGTTGAGGAATGTCATCCCTGTGGTGCATCTCCTGGACTTCACCGATGGGTGGAACCAAAAGGCGGGAGAACACTTGCCATCGGTCCGTCTCTCATAACCATAATCACTAAAGGGATCCAAGCACAGACAATACGAATCCTTTAGAGTGGACTTTTCTTGTAGCTGGAAATGACACAAGTCATTGGCACAATGACAAGACTTTGACATCAATTTGATATTTTCACATTAAGGGCCCAAGCAATGGAGATGCGAAGGCTTTACTGGTGTCTTCATTGTTTGACTGACCTAATCACATTTTTAGGGCATTCTCAAGTGTAAGACTCTTTTGCATTCGAGGCGGGTTTTCTGCTTCCCATCAAAGCAAAGCAGTGCATGATAGGAAGCATTTAAGATGGGTGTCAGCTATTCTAGATTTGCCGTGGATATTTCTTACCTATCTTTCTGTGTTAAGTGTCTGTGTGATGATTTTAGTGTTCTCTTTCAGATGACACTGTGAGTCTGACTGTCATGTTGAGTCAAGACCTCCTGCGATGTCCGATGCGTTTACAAGCCCGTTGTGAGTTCTCTTGTAGCTTCTGATTGGCTCAAGCCAATCAATCACCGCTTTGCAAGTGGCGCAGTATTTACACTGCTACGCGATATAGTAGTTCTGATGGGTGACAGAGCTGATGGGGGATACCTTAAGGTCTGAAATAGTTCATGTGGCAGCTAACCTCAACGCAAGCTTGGAAGAAAACCAAGTTAACACGTTGATGTACTGCATGGGGGAAGGGGCGGGCGACATCCTGCGGGGGCTCACTCTGACCGTTGCGCAACGCAGCACTTACAAAAGACTCCGCGATGGCTTCCGAGGCTTCTGTGTTGTTAGGAAAATTGTGATTTACGACCGTGCTAACTTCAACGTGTGCAATCAAAGAGAAAGAGGGGCGGTAGATGTGTTTGCCACTTCACTGTAGCCCTGGCAGAGCACTGCAACTTTTGTGTGCAACAGGACAAGCTAATTAGAGGCTGATTTATTGGAAAAAGAAGACACCAAAGCTCAGGCAAGTGATGCAACGTCTGTAGAATGAGCATTTAAGGGCAGGAGGAAGCCTGCAAAAATTAAACGGTCACCATGCTCTCAAGCTCGGCTGAGAAAAAAGCACACAGTCACAGTGTGGGAGATGTGGAATATGTTTGTCCTGCAAATGTGTAAATGTCACGCAAGTGGTAGAAAAGGACATTACAGAAGCGTGTGCAAGTCAGCAAAAGCTGTGCATGAAATCAAAGAAACCCGTGATCGGCAGCATCACAACAGATTGTGATCCCTGGACGGTCTATATTGACATCCACGACAAGAATGTGACTTTCAAAACTGACACGGGTGCTGATGTCACAGCACTTTGCAAAGCGGTGAAGCCACTGCTGCGACAAGAGGGGAGTCCACTAGATTTTGGGGGCATTGCCAGGCTGCTGCCGCTGAAGAGTAAGGGAGAGGAACTGGAAGATGTGCATATGCACACTGCTTTTCTAGGGAGGTCTATGAGCTGTAGGCTGGGGCCTATTGCTTACTTGGACAGCTAAAGGAGATGCTGCTAGACATGTATGAACCAAAGAATCTTAAGTGATTCCCATCATGCATTGCTTTGCTGGGAAGCAGGCCGGCCACCACGCACTGTTGACGCCCTGTCACTGGAGTTCATTCCGCCGCAACGACAGCCTGTGTCCACAGGGGAGAGCCTGCACTCCCAGCAAAGCAAAGCAATGCATGATAGGAAGCAGTTAAGTTAGGTGGTATTATTCTACACTCCTACCGGTGCTTTAATATTTCTAAGTTGCTGTTTGATGATTTTAGCATTCTGTCTTTGATGACACCGTGGGTCAGATTGTAATGTTGAGTAATGACCTGCGAGTTCCGATGGGTTGACGAGCTCGTTGACAGTTTCCTTAAAACTCATGATTGGCTTCTACAAAATAAAGTTGTTCCTCATCGACTGCCGTTTTATGACGTGGACATGTGCATTTTATAGTCTGGTGCAGCGTGTATAAGTACAAATCTTTTTTTCTCTCTGAATTTAGGGATTGCTGCTCAAATGGCTTACAATGGCAATAAAGTTTTTCTGATTCTGATTCGGAAAAAAAAAAAAGCATCTTATAGACTGGAAATCACAGTAATTCCACAATTTGGAAGAACATTTCTGACAAGAGTACATCATTTCACATAAAACTAAAATTATCTTTCTACTTAACTTTGAATTGTTGTTAACTCATCATTACCTATTTAGGAATAAGACTGGATCATGTGAAAATGTAGTTACAAAAGTCATAAAAAAATCCCCCAGTAGGGACAGTAGGTGACGCTGGAGTCCATACACACACGCCTCCAGTTACTAAAAGGTGACCTAACCCACCGCTGAAAATTTGGAAGGTAGTAAAACCAGGTATAAATGTCAGGTACTTCGTGGCGACCTAATTCACCATGTACATTTTTGAGAGGATCGGCACGTCTGCAGGTAGTTACCATCATACATCTGGTATGGATGGGGTCCTGCAGTCAGGTGCTGGGTGATGACCTGACAAACTCTAATTTGGAGGGGATCGGACCCTCTCGACTGTATTATAACAGTTGTACACAAAAATGCAGTAGTTGCAGAGGAACTAATGGAGAACTAAGGAGGTACCAATGGATAGAGGTTAGGGAAAAGAAGGGGAAAATAATTTGCAACTGTTTACTTGCAATTTGTAGTAATAATAAATCATATTATTACATAACATAATACATAGTTAGGTCATATGTCCAGTCCTGTGTGTGCTTCTATTTGTCAGCGCGGGCCTCACGGTGGTCGAGTGGGTAGCACATTGGCCTCACAGTCAGGAGGTTCAGGGTTTGAATCTCCATTGGGCATCTCTGTGTGGAGTTTGCATGTTCTCCCCGTGCGTGTGTGGGTTTTCCCCGGGTACTCCGCTTTCCTCCCACATTCCAAAAACATGCATGTTAGCTTCATTGGCCGCTCTAAATTGTCCATTAGAGTGTGAATGTTTGTCTATATGTGCCCTGCGATTGGCTGGCGTCCAGTCCAGGGTGTACCCCGCCTCCCGCCCAAAGTCAGCTGGGATAGGCTCCAGCATCCCCGCCACCCTAATGAGGATAAGAAAATGAATGAATGAGTTTGTCGGCGGAGCAGGAAAGTGATAGTAATCTGCCACTGAAGCTGCTCTTCCGTTAGGAAATGATGCTGTGCATTGGATGATGCTGGTGAGGAACGGGTGGAACAGTGAATTGGAGATGAAATGATGGAAGGGACTAATGAAGAACTAATGGGGAACCAATGAGTAGCGGTCAGGGTTAGTGTTACATAGAGCTGTTCCTCATTAGGTGCTGTCGTTTGGTGTACATTGTTGTAAATTGTTACCGTGTTGGTTTTCCATCGTGCAGGAGGTGGGTGTACAAGGCTTCAAGGCAAATGCCTGAAGAGGTTTTACCTTTACGCAGACGCAGTGTGACACAGATGGAGATACTTAAGTGTATGAGTTTCTCCGACGCTGCAGACCACAAACGCTAATGCTGTGTGTAAATGCGCACTTTTGCTTGGTGCGTAAGCTCATGCTATGCACCTTAGTTTTCATAAACATTTATAACTATTATGCTCAAGTGTACCATTACTTGCATTGTAATGATTCTCTCCATGTTCTTGCAGACCAAAGCACAGCAAAAGAGCATAAATCACAGTTCTCCACAGCTTGTCACCACGTATACTCAATATGCATACAAATACAAGTACAATTTACCAAACAGAAAACAAGCATGCCAGAACATATGTTAGAACCCTCTTTGTTATAAATTTGTAGCCTATGTCACTCATTCATTTTCTGTACCGCTTATCCTCATTAGCGTCGCGGGTATGCTGGAGCCTATCCCAGCTGACTTTGGGCGGGAGGCGGGGTACACCCTGGACTGGTCGCCAGCCAATCGCAGGGCACATATAGACAATCAAAGACATACAAGCAGTCAATCACATTCATACCGATGGACAACTTAGAGTCACCAATTAATCTAACATGCATGTTTTTGGAATGTGGGAGGAAACCGTAGTACCCAAAGAAAACCCATGCACACACGGGGAGAACATGCAAACTCCCCACAGAGATGCCCAACGGAGATTTGAACCCTGAACCTCCTAACTAGGTGAAAAATAAGACACATGGGGTCTGTTTGGGAACCACTGCAGTTTGGCATTGGCACAGCTATTGCTCAGTGGCCAGGTCCTAATCAAACAACATGCAGAGCAGTCTTCATGAATGGGCCCCGAATGGTTGTTAAACAAATAAAAGTCATCTTACCATTCAAAGTCAGCCTCTGTGCAGTCACAGGGTCCCGACACCATTGAAACAGAGTACAGCTTTCCCATCACACAGCGAGATGTGGGCTTCAGCTTCCGATACATCCTTTTCACTCCCATCAGGCAAGGCTCCCCCTGCGTGAGATGGGGAATTTCAAGTACGGCACTCCAACTGTCACTGTCTTGGAATTATTTGTTTTTCCAGGCCACCAGGGGTCATAATTTTCCCATTTCTTAGTTTTCAGCCAATAAGCATCATGCTGAACATTACATCTCAAATCATATTTTTTTTGTGGTTGAATATGACCTATTGTTAGTACATTTTAAAAACAGCACATTTAAGGAAACTGTACATATTCTTGGCCTGTTTGAAGCATTTTCAAGCATCAAACGGCTAATTAAACAAAAATACAAAGAAAGGGCAGTCAGAAGATGTGATGTGTAGCGCAATATCTGACTTGAGCGCGCCTTTAAGGGGTGGGGCCCTGGAGGTGACTCGTGCGATGTCAGTGACTGGTGTGAGTTGTGGCTGACAGCAGCTCCTGTGTGGATGTCCACTGCCTTTATGTTCCAAGTGATTGAAGCACATTGTGAGTTTCTCTGTAACCACAAACAGTGGCATTACAGGAGTATTTTACACTAATCACGAGGTTTGAGTAACTATATACTGATGAGACAACAGTCACTGCAAAAGTGTGTTTATGGTATGTCGTATTTATGTCTACGTTGTCTTATTTTCTATGAACATGTCTACCGTATTTGGTAATAGTAATGTAAAGGTAACTATCCGTGTGCTATTTTATGTCTCAAGGGCCCTAAAAAACTCAAGGGGGTTAAAACTCCACAAATATACCATTTATTAATCAGGAATCCTACTTCACGGAAACTCATTTATTATGGTTGGGTCTGAAACCAATTAGGGAGCAGCCTAAGCAGGGAAGTCCAAACTTCCGTTTCCCCGAACACCTCGTCCAGCTCCTCCCGGTGGATCCCAAGGCGTTCAAAGGCCAGCTGAGAAACATAGTCTCTCCAACGTGTCCTGGGTCTTCCCCTAGGTCTCCTACCGTTCGAACGTGCCCTGAACACCTCCCCAGGGAGGCGTTCGGGAGGCATCCTAACCAGATGCCCCAGCCACCTCATCTGACTCCTCTCAATGCGGAGCAGCAGCGGTTCTACTCCGAGTCTCTCCCGGATGACAGTGCTTCTCACCCTATCTCTAAGGGAGAGCCCAGCCACCCCGCGGAGAAAACTCATGTCGGCCGGTTGTACCCGCCATCTTGTCCTTTCGGGCACTACCCAAAGCTCATGCCCATAGGTGAGGGTAGGAACGTAGATCGACCGGTAAATTGAGAGCTTTGTCTTTCGGCTCAGCTCTCTTTTCACCACGGCAGACCGGTCCAGAGTCCGCATCACTGCAGAACCCACACCAATCCATCTGTCTAGCTGGCGTTCCATCCTTCCCTCGCTCGTGAACGAGACCCTTTGTTTGCCTCAATGATCCCTCCTACCCTGAGCCACAACAAATATATATCAATAAAACAGAATAGAGATTAGGACATGATCAAAATGAGAATGCAAGATCTGTGCAATGCAAGAATATGTCTGTAGTGTTCCAAGACTAAAGGGACAAAAATACTCGATTTGAGTATTTTCTTTGGCCGTACGGAAACAAAAACATCTTTTTAACAATAATTTTCATCAAAAAACTAATCTTACAAAAAACTGGGGCGCACAAAAACCGAGGTTCCACTGTCATTTTGCATTTTGCACAAGGATGTTGAAGGTTGTGCATTTCAAAATAGTGTTGGGTTTGAAGCACTCTAAGCACATTAATTAGAAATAGGAGACAATTTGAATAAATGTAGTACACGCCTAATACAGTATTGTCTGGTTTAGTATAAATTATTGTGATTTAGGCATTGAGAACCTTCTCCATTTGTTTTACATGTAATTACATTAAATTCTGGCCCAATATAAAAACATGCCTGTTCCTTGGAGGAAGTGATGCAACGGAAAGTGAAAGTCAATGAATCACAGCGAGGGCACCGACTGCGATGCTTCCATGATCCCAGCACCTGAAAGTATCTGACTACCTGATTTTGAAGGTGCCACGTCTGATAATCCGCCTCTGTGCATCTCCTGTTGAAGATTGACCTGAAGTCTATTTTCACCAACTGCCACTCCGAGCGATGACTGACGTGGCCAAATATCCTGGGGAAAAAAGCAATGCATGACTCTGGTTGTTACGTAAAATCGTGCACCACTGGCGTGTCACAAAGGCTTACATGTTGAAAACGTATGATAAATGAATACATATAATAATTATATACGAATTTTTACTGAATTGAATATCATTTTATATTGGATGGGATTGTACGGAAGCATGCGGAGTCAAATCCAGTTGCAGTTTACTCAGGCTCTAACAGATGGAAGGGAAAACAAGGTAGAAGTAGCTAGGAGGCCAAGGGAAGTCTGATCAGCTATTCCCGCATGTGGAAATTGTTCAAATAAGGAAATAAGAAGAAACAGCCAAAAAACTATCCAAATCTATACAAAATCCAAAGTTAAAAATATTGTCGGAACTCAAATCCTGCAATTGCAACTTGCAATCGAGGATTTTTCGACATGAAGTTGTATGACATTCCCATCACCATTGCAGTGCATCGACAGTGTCTTATCCCCCACTCTATCTAGTGATCCGAGGTCTGGTCGGGCTTTGCATTTGTGTTTGCATTTGCGGATGGCGATTGCTGCGATGCCAGAGAGCTAGACTGGTAAAAAATATTTAAAAAAGGTGCTTACTTGTGATTACCCCAGCTGTAACAAGAAGAATGCCCCTAACTATTCCATGCTTTTTCTGTCACGGACGTTGCTATGAAGAAACTTTGCCCGGATGAAACAGCTTCATGTGTGTAGTACACACTTTAGCAAGGACGATTACGTTCCCACGCTCCCAGGACAGAGCAAGAAACCTGTTTTGAAGTGATCTGCTGTTCCAGCATCCCAGGTAAGAACGAGCTATAATAGCTCATTTGGGCCACCTACTCCCACCTCGTTTACAAGCTGAGGGTATTGCACTCGGAAGACTATCAAGAATCGCATGTAAACACTGGGAAACACATGCACAGCAGTTGTCAGGTAGGAGGACGCGTTGATACGATGCCAGAGAAAGTAACGCTCGACCGATTGAGAGGTCTGATTTTTTTCAGGAGGCATTTTTTGGGATGCAAATGTGATACTCTTTTGGACACATATTGTTTGGAGAACCAAAATTCAACTCAAGTGTTCCCAAAACCTACTTTCCCCATCACCAAAACACAACCAGAACAAGCCCGATGAGACAAAGTGGGGGTAAGTCATTGTACTACACTTGTGATGGGGATGGCATACAACTTCATGTCAAAAAAATACCCTAAACTGTCCAACGTTGTACAAAGATACAGAGAGTGTATGTGGCCATCGTGAAATGTTTACCCCATCCTACAACTGAAAGGGATGCAAACTGCCTCTCGGTCACATGACAGCACCATCAATAAAATCTTCACGTTTCAGCTTTTTTTTCCCCAGTTCTGCTTCCCAGAATCAGATACAAGAAGTTCACTTACAACCTACAAAACGCAGCTTAAGACACACTTATTCAGACAAGCCTTTGACACGTAGCTAAGATAGTCTTCTTTTAATGAGTGTTTTTATCTGTCGTATCCTGTGCATCCTTTGAAGCAGCTTGCGCAACGTTTGGACTGTTGATTTGGATTTTTTTTCAGCAGAATGAGAAGCTGAGTGTATGTTAAAAATCTCATTTTATGGCTGCAGTATTGTTGTTCTTCGGACCACAGCGTAGGCAATCCATTTGTTTTGTTTGGTGACAGTGACCTGCATGTGACTTTTCCTTTCCGAAAATTACAAAAAATTGGACTATGCTGGATTGCTAAAAACAATGCTGAGAGGGAAAGGACAAATAAAATGAAGAGAAATGCAAGACTAAAGTTCATACAAATTTCTGTAAGTTGCCAGAAAATATTTCAAGAATCACGATTTTTATTGTACTGGTATTACTTGCATGACTAACTGTCTGGGAAAGCAAAATTTACCCAGAGTCAAAATGTAACCGAACAACCGATTTTAGTTTCTGTGTTCAAGACCAAAAACACTAATCAACCCCAACCACTTCCCAATGAATCCACCCATCAATTTTTTATGCCACTTATCCTTATTAGGATCGCAGGTATGCTGGAGTCATCCCAGCTGACTTTGAGCGGGAGGTGGGGTACACCCTGGACTGGTCACCAGTCAATCACAGGGCAGACAAACAAACATCCACACTCACATTCATACCTATGGACAGTTAAGTGTCGCCAATTAACCTACCATGCATGTTTTTGGAATGTGGGAGGAAAGCGGAGTACCCGGAGAAAACCCACACACGCACGGGGAGAACATGCAAACTCCACACAGAGATGCCCGACGGAGATTCGCACCTTCTCAATTCATAACATGTTTATCACAGTTACTCTCCCAATTGCCACTTGGACTATGGCAGTCACTGTAAACATGAGTACAGATTTGAAAAGAAAACATTACCTAGTACGGTAATTACGGAGTACGGGATTGATGGCCCGCTACTACGTGCCATTCGGTCCTTGTACNCTGGATTGCTAAAAACAATGCTGAGAGGGAAAGGACAAATAAAATGAAGAGAAATGCAAGACTAAAGTTCATACAAATTTCTGTAAGTTGCCAGAATATATTTCAAGCATCACGATTTTTATTGTACTGGTATTACTTGCATGACTAACTGTCTGGGAAAGCAAAATTTAACCAGAGTCAAAATGTAACCGAACAACCGATTTTAGTTTCTGTGTTCAAGACCAAAAACACTAATCAACCCCAACCACTTCCCAATGAATTCACCCATCAATTTTCTATGCCGCTTATCCTTATTAGGATCGCAGGTATGCTGGAGTCATCCCAGCTGACTTTGAGCGGGAGGGGGGGTACACCCTGGACTGGTCCCCAGTCAATCGCAGGGCAGACAAACAAACATCCACACTCACATTCATACCGATGGACAGTTAAGTGTCGCCAATTAACCTAACACGCATGTTTTTGGAATGCGGGAGGAAACCGAGTACCCGGAGAAAAGCCACACACGCACGGGGACAACATGCAAACTCCACACAGAGATGCCCGACGGAGATTCGCACCTTCTCAATTCATAACATGTTTATCACAGTTACTCTCCCAATTGCCACTTGGACTATGACAGTCACTGTAAACATGAGTACAGATTTGAAAAGAAAACATTACCTAGTACGGTAATTACGGAGTACGGGATTGATGGCCCGCTACTACGTGCCATTCGGTCCTTGTACCTTCAGCGTTTACTGGAGCGGTTTGCAGCTGAGTGTGAAGCTTCTGGAATGAGACTAAGCACCTCCAAATCCGAGGCCACGGTTCTCAGTTGGAAACAGGTGGACTGTACCCTCCGGGTTGGGAGTGAGGTCTTGCCTCAGGTGGAGGAGTTCAAGTATCTCGGGGTCTTGTTCACAAGTGAGGGAAGGTTGGAGCGTGAGATCGACAGACGGATCGGTGCAGCATCTGCAGTAATGCGGTCTCTGTACCGTAGTGAAGAGAGAGCTGAGCCGGAAGGCAAAGCTCTCTGTTTACCGATCTACGTTCCCACCCTCACCTATGGTCATGAGTTATGGGTCACGACCGAAAGAACGAGATCGCGGATACAAGCGGTGGAAATGAGTTTCCTCCGTAGGGTGGCTGGACTCACCCTAAGAGATAGGGTGAGGAGCTCAGAAATCCGGGAGGAGCTCAGAGTAGAGCCGCTGCTCCTTCACATCGAGAGGAGCCAGTCGAGGTGGCTGGGGCATCTAGTCCGGATGCCTCCCGGGCACCTCCCTGGTGAGATGTTGCAGGCATGCCCAGCCGGGAGAAGGCCCCCGGGGAAGACCTAGGACACGCTGGAGGGACTATGTCTCACAGCTGGCCTGGGAACGCCTTGGTGTCCTCCCGGTGGAGCTGGAAGAGGTCGTCGGAGACCGGGAAGTCTGGACTTCCCTACTGAAACTGCTGCCCCCGCGACCCGGTCCCGGATAAGCGGTGGAAAATGGATGGATTACAAGAACACTAATAATGCTGCAAAACCCCATCCCAAAACTGGGGTTTTATGCTGCCAATTCCAATTCCAATTCCAATGACGATCATCCAGGACTGAAATTGGCCAATACCGATTCAGACCACATGGATTAGATAGACATTTTTAAAATGTATTTATGATGAGCGCAATTGGCCAGGGGTGCCGTATAAAGGGGGAACAATTTCAAGGTCCCTTGACTGTCAGCGGGCCTAAAAAAAATAGTTAATTACTGGGGGGTTTTCCAAGAAACCCAGAATTCTATGCAAAAAGGAAGCGTAGTCACCTCAAAACCTGTGAAACTTCTTTAATCAAATTTTGGCGAACACAGTGTATTCCACCGCTGAGATAGGCTGATCATCCCGTTCGATGAATCCAATTATTTTTCGGGTGATCAGCCCCAGCCGTCTGACTGTCACACACATGCAAGAGTGTTGGCCACATGGCTGCGTCAGCTGCCGTTTGACGATTTGGCGAACGTGCTACCCCCACAAGACAGTTTTCGTGGCGTGTGTTACCAGTTGGGTTCCACACGGCACATGCAACTGTTTTTGTTTTAAAAAGTGGGCGGACGACAATGCCCTGCATGAAAGGGGAAGCCGAGGGCTCCAGCGGTAGGAGCCACAGGTGATCGGCGTTGAAAGGCATTTATCAGCATACGCCGACCACGCAATTTTTCACGGAAATCAGACAATACTGATCGGTGATAGGAACATCCCTATCCAAAACCCAACAATCTTGTCCCCAGTTGCACGTTTTCCATGTTGAGAATATTGTGGGGTGTTTCCTCTATGGTCGAACCATTTGTGTCCGATTCCGGACTGGCATTCATGTCCATTATGCTATAACGTTGACAAAACGAGCTGTGGAAACCTTTACCTTTAAGTCCCAGCCATATTCAGGCCTTCTGCAATTGGCGAGTTCTAAAAATTCGTACAGCATGAAAGCACAAAGAAGCAATGTGAAGAAAAATGAGTCATCGTCTTCGCTCTACTTATTTTTTGATGCAAAAAGTAAAATCTGAAAGGAAAGTTTCCCGGCTCACATTGATGACATTCCTTCGTGCGCGTCTAAAAGACAAACCATGCCGTCACCGGCTGCCAGCCCGCCGATCCTTGTGATCATACGGTACACTGGGAGAAGTTCGAAAGTCGCAGAGAGGAAGCTTGAGGAATAATGAATCTCCTCTCTGGCGTGGAAACGGATGCAAGCATGGGACACACGAGCACCGTCTGGATCCATGTGTGGATTAAGCGCTGTAGGACGGATTTCAGGGAAGACAAATCTTCACTCACGTCATGATGAGCGTCTCTTCCCCGGGTTCTCCCAGCACACCATCCACAAACAGTGGGGTACTGATGAAGCTGTACTTGTTCCACTGCCGTCCTTCGTCAAAGCTCAACCTGGGAAGATAAACAGCCATTACACTGGGGGATCCTCACTAATCCCCCTGACTGTGTGCACAAGCTAATGGCCCTGAGAGTCGCCTAGACTGTATTTCGTATTCTGCACAGGGCTCAGGCACACCACCCCGTGAAGATTCATCACCAGTAGTTAGACTCACTATAAATTCAAAGGCAGGCAGTTGCAGTCAAATGACATTAGCCGATGCTGATTATTCAGAAGCTGGGGCTGATTTTCTGTCCACTGTAATGGCGATGTGCCCCAGTTAGACCACAAACTCATTGGCTTTGGAAACTTGAAGTTTCCTCCCCAGGAAGAAGTCATGCTGTGACGAATGCCATCTCTGTCACCGTGACTCACCACAGGTGTCTGATGGGAAGTGGAGTATGTCTTATTGCAACTAACGCTCCTCCTTGGTCGAGATACAGCACTGCGTATTCTTCATTGAAGATCTCCAGCAGCAAACAAGACAAAGACAGGAAAAGACAAAAGACCCATTAATGACTGAAGGTGTAAAGAACTAAACAATTGTGTTGATAAGTACCTATATGAGTTTAGAATAAAATAAACCATCCATCCATTTTCTATACCGCTTATAGATTAGGGTCTAGGGATTATTAGGTCATTAGGGTCTCGGGTATGCTGGAGCCTGTCCCATCTGACTTTGGGCGGGAGGCGGGGTACACCCTGGACTGGTCGCCAGCCAATCACAGGCCAGACAAACAAACATTCACACTCTAATGGACAATTTAGAGCGGCCAATGAAGCTAACATGCATGTTTTTGGAATGTGGGAGGAAAGCGGAGAACCCGGAGAAAACCACGGGGGAGAACATGCAAACTCCACACAGAGATGCCCGACGGAGATTTATAAACCCAGATGTCCTGACTGTGAGGCCAACATGCTACCCACTCAACCACCGTGTGCCCATAAAAAAAACTATTATAAAATTGTTGTTTTTTTATACTAAACTGGAGTAGAATAAACAACAATAAAAAAACACACAACTACTGTTTTAACAACTTCCCATCATGCATTGCTTCCCATCAAAGCAGCGGAGCCAAAAAAAAAGTTGCAAGTGGCAGCATTTTACCGAATTCGAGACATAGCACAGCAAAATAGATCGATCTCGCTGCCGGATCGTGTGTTTGTCAACACGTCATCGCGTCGGCGAACGTAACCTCAAATGTTCACGTATCTCTTTCATTCCTCATTCACACAGACAGGCAATGGAGCTGACCTTCGCTTCCTGTTTCCATGTATCAGCAAAAATGTGGACGCTAACAAGGATGTTTGATCAAAGAATGCATTGGGAAAACATTTGCACTCATGCAGCATTTTAACTGGAAAATGTCCGACGTGCGACTTAGAAGGTCTGCATGTTCCCTGCGGTTGACTGGTGACCCCAGCTCTCGCCCAAAGTCCCCGGGACAGGGTCCTGCTCGCCCGTGACGCCAATGAAGGTTAGAAAATGCATGGATAGATGGCAGGTGCCTATTTGTAACAATTTACAGCCATGCCTCATTGCCCCCCTTGTCTGGATACATTTAGGATCTCCCGTCACTCCGTCCACGGCCAGTTTGTCTTCATTTTGTGGAGCAGCCCTCCACGCAAAGTGGAAGTAGAACAAGATTCCTGTTGAGATGTTTTTACATGGCCTTTCCTTTGACAATTTTGCACTTCTTGGACCTTGTTTCTTAGCAATTGCCAATAAGCATCTGGCTTAATACCAAAAACCTGCCAATGAAAACAACTTCCCTCCTTATCAAATCTTCTTTAGGGCCGCCCCCATTAAAATAATAATATACATGCATTTCCAAGTGACAAAGTGTAAAACGCATGCTATGCCACGCACAGGTACACATAGAAACTCACCTGTCTCCATGTGTTCCCTGCATCTGAAGTGATGTACACACTGACATTTCTGTTGGTGAGCTCGGAACCAAAGGAACCTTTAAACAATAAAAATTAATACATTATGTATGCAGTACATAGAGGTGTTCGCCTGCAATGCAAAAAAGGAAATACAATGAACACCATTTGGTGACAAGACAAGAGTACTAAGAAACCAGCCAAAGATTGTGCGAGGAAAAATTCGCTTCAGAATATATTTGAGTAATCCCTCAAATTTCAAGGCTTCACTTGTTTCAAAAATGTATTATTATTTTTTATTTTTATTTTTTTTGTCTTGTCCAGCATCATAAAAGGGGAATGGGAGTCAAGCTGCCTTTAAATGCTGAGCAAAATTTCTTTGCCAAGGGAGACTTCATAATCCAAATGAGTCTCCCTTGAATTTTGACTGAGTTTATTATGCATATATATATATATATACATATATATATATATGCATATATATGCATATATATATACATATATATATATATATATATATGCATGTGTGTGTGT
>QODF01000031.1:4821711-4875932 GCA_024372805.1 Oostethus manadensis | reverse complement strand
ATATATATATAACCAGCAGGCATAGGCAAAGACAGCTATTTGGGGGCTTGCGTCGATGGCTGACGAGATAGTAGCGCTAGCAATAGCAGCACACTAGCGAATCATCAGCACATCAGTAAAACATCGCTGGAAGACAAGCGTAGGCTCGTACGGGTGGATGTTGGGTCTGTATTCATTCTGTGCATTTAATTGACTGTTGTTCCTGTCTTAGTTTTACACAATTCAAAATAAGACTACTCTAATCATTTAGATCGCCACATTAGTGCTCAAGAAGGCCATTACGTACGTATAACAGCGGCTTATGTGGCTTTATGTTCTCTTGACTGTAGAAAAAAGACAAACTGGGAATAACGAGCATAAACAAAGTATAGAAAATAGAAATACCGTACCTGATGCCACAATGATTCCCGGCGCAGAGTCTCTACTCGCTATGTTTCCGGATGTGTAGGGATTTGCAGACACGTGAAGATGAAGGTGTAATGAACAATACGGCTGCATGGACAAACAAACAACAATCTGATCAATACCACCGCGCCTTACCAGACGAAGTGCAAAACTACTCTGCTATCCCACGCCATATGATTCATCACGTATCCCAGTTGGCGGGCTTACCACTTGTTGTGATTTGGTTAACCTTTACCAACACAATTCCCATCATCACCCAGTAAAATGCCAGTGGTGCAGGCCATTTGGTGACAGGCTGTTTAGGGGTTTATTAGAACGCTGACATTTCCTGACAAACTCATGTGTAATGTGGCAGAAGGCACGGCATGCTACAAAACGGTGTGTGTATAAAGCTACAGTGGGGAAAATCATTATCGGATTGGTTTGTCTTTACATGATCCCTTACCAACCAGCATGAACTGTAAACCCCACAGTTACATGTCTATGAGATCATTCAAATGCTTCCTGTCCCTGCAGTATAAAAAGCACGAGCACGGCCGCAAAATAACCCGCAATGGAGCCGAGGAAAGTTGCAAGCGCCAGGTTCCTGACTAAGGTGAACTCAAGAAACAACCACAGCAAAACACAAAGCTGGTGTCCATGCGGGTCCATCTGCCGTCTTTGTCAACAATCATGTCTTCAATCAAGATAAAAGTGGCGTTAAAATTCAGTATTTTAGTTTTCATTTCTCAGGTTTATGCATGACAAACGGTTTTCTGGATGTACTATCAACTATTATTGTAAAACTCAAAAAAATGTTCGGTTTGGGTTGTATGGATAGATGTATCATTTTTTTTGGGGATAATTGATCAGAATCACAATCGGAATCAGCTTTATTGGCCAAGTATGCTTTTGCAAAAAGGGAATTTGATTTGGCTAAAAATGGTAACGGAAGAACTGGATTTACATGATATCTTTTGGGAAAATCCATTCCACAAGAGGACGTGTCAGTTTGAGACCTCCTGGAACGGATTAATGATGCCAACCGATGTGTGTCTTCAAAATCCGACAGATTTTGCATTTTCCATGAATTGCCAACCAGTCCTCCAGTATGTCCCCGACTTTTAGGAAGAAATGGGTAAAAGAAAAGTTTTTGCATCTCTGCTTGATGCCTCGTTCCATCTGGAGAGGTCATCTTATGGACCGAGTCTGAATCGATATGGCTGACCTTTCAAGTGAGCTGCTTGAGAGCACACATGATGCTATTTGAGCTTCACCTTTCACTGTAGGAGGATCAGTCGGCTTGTGTGTCTGTCTGACATGAGGACAAAAATACTCACCAGCATGCAGTGGATGCTATTGCCTCTCAGGTCTTTGTTGGGGGCTTGCAGTAACCTCCAGTCCCTCCCTCTGTTGTAGGTAATATATGTCTTCACTTGGTTATCCGTCTTTTTGTTGGCTAAGAACATCCCCTTTATTCCTGCCACCTGTAAAATCAAAAAACAGCTCAGATTTGAAGCAAAAGTGCAGACTGAACTTGTGTGACGTCACGTCCGGTCTCACTGAAATGAAAATCACAAGTACCGTAGAAATGCAAGCTCACTTCTTTTGTACTCCAAACAAAACCCAACACAGTACTGAAAACGCTGAGTTGGAAACTGCCGACTAGGGATTTGCAAATAACCGATGTTTAGTAAATCAATCAGACGTCCTGCTGAAGCTCCTAGGGAGCAGCACATGGATGCTGAGGTGGTTCCGAGGCAGTCGCATCAGGCAATTAATCTCCAATTTCACAACCGGCACATAGGAAGGATGTAGCATATCCTATGTTTTAGACGTAGATTCCCGCATACCCGAGGCCCTAATGAGGATAAGCGGCAGAGATGTTTTAGATCAGGGGTCTCAAACTCCATGGAGGACCGAGACTCTGCAGGTTTCCTCTCCAGCCGGTCACTACAGAAGGTGATTTTAATGATCAACACCTCCTTCAATCGGGGGGAATGAGCTCATCGATTAAAGCGCCTTCTTTAGTGACCGGCAGGAAAGAAAACCTGCAGGGTCTCGGTCCTACCCGAGTTTGAAATCCCTGTTTTATATAGCGACACCAATCAAAAGTGTATTTGATTCCTCAGCCAGAACCACAGACAGACATGAGCAACAGCATCCTTAATTTAGCAATTCCTGTGCTGTTAGTTTCTTTTAAATGAAAGTCAACACATGATAATAAATCAGGGTCACAAAATTAGCATAGCATGTTTATTTTTTAGTGTTTATCTATCCATCCATTAATTCTCTTCCGTCTACCGGAGGTTGGGTTGCAGGGGCGGCAGTCTAAGCAGGGAAGCCCAGAATTTCCTGTCCCCAGCTACTTTGTCCAGCTACTCCCAGCAGATCCCGAAGTGTTCCCAGACCCGTTGAGAGACATAGTCTCTCCAACGTCTCCTGGGCCTACCCCAAGGCTTCTTACCGGTCGGACGTGCCCTGAACACCTCACCAGGGAGGCTTCCTAACCAGATACCCGAGCCACTTGATTTGGCTCCTCTCATTGCAGAGGAGCAGCAGTTGTACTCCGAGTCTCTCCCGGATTACTGTGCTTCTCACCCTATCTCTAAGGGAGAGCCCAGACACCCTGTGGAGAAAACTAATTTTGGCTGCCTGTACCCGCCACCTTGTCCTTTCGGTCACTACCTAAGGCTCATGACTTTAGGTGAGGTTAGGAACGTAGATCGACCGTTAATTTAAGAGCTTTGCCTTTCGGCTCATCTTCACCGCAAAGGACCAGTGCAGAGTCCGCATCACTGCAAACACCGCACCAACCCACCTGTCCGTCTCGCGTTCCATCCTTCCCTCAATCAAGAACAAAACCCAGAGGTACTTAAACTCCTCCAGTTGTGGTAGGATCTCATCCCCAACCCGGAGATGGCACTGCCCTCCAGGAGCATCCGAACAGCGAGGTCAGTTCCTTGTTTTGGCTTTGACATCAAAAGATGAATACAAGACCAGAGACTCCATCAGTCCATAAAACTTTAGTCTCAGAATCTTTGAGGCTTCTCTGTATATATTTTTTGGGCAAATTCCAATTCCAATGCATCTTCTGGTGTTGCCAATGTACTTTTCTTCACGAGGTCTTCTATGAACAGCAGATAGTACTGCAGATCACTCACTATCAGTTGTTTTAGGCTCCTTCTTACCAGTTCTCATAACGTTTGTGTGACATTTTTTGGTCTTCCTGTCCATCGTCACACTCCACATTTTTGTACTGGCTATGACCAACGTTTGCACGATTTTCCATCTTCTCTTAGTTTGTTTTTCACTCATACAGTAGTAGGCTCTTAGATTTGCATGTTGTTTTCACCTCTAAATGCAGTCTAAACAGGCAAAAACTGAGGTTGGACATTCACTGAACTGTACTGATTGAATAAGCATTACTAATGTAATACGACGCTCCTGGGCTACAAAACACGCATGATGCAGTACTTCTGCAACATGCGCTGCTTACCTCATATAGATCAACCATCATGTTTCCTTCAGGGCCCATGCTACTGACAACACTCTCCAGTGCCAGAGTGTAATAAACTCCTGAAGTGTCCGACACATACAAATTATAGGTTTCATTCTGGTTCCACTCCTGCACTGCAGCCACAACGCGGTTTTCATCCGTGCTGATCACATGCAGGTCCTGCAAGAAAAACAAAGGCAGGAACAATCATCCTCCCTCAGTTGCATTTTTATTGCTTTGGTTATACTATACCAACAATTGTAAAACTATTCAAACGGAGTTGTTGATATTGACATAGCGCGAGACTGCGGGTGTTATTTTTGACCGGCGGCTCACTCCTCCCCCTCCAAAACATCATGCCAGCTCGATGTTGACATTTTCCTTGGATTTCGGATCAACATTTGCAATAAAAGTGACCGAAACTAGTGATGAAATTGTACAATGTGCACTGCCACATCCATACGACATGTATTACCATTCACAGTAGCAATGCCATTGCTCACAGTCTGGTAGGTTTCTGGCTGCCCCGTGACCTCGAGACAACTTTCCTCCTAAACGAGAAATCTTGTCAGGTTTTCCTGGTTCTCTTGACAAACGTGATTATTGGCAGCAGTTATTCCTTTTCCGTGTGTGAGAAGGTGTTTGCCCCCTTCCTCCTTTCTTATTTTTTGCATGTTTGTCACACTTAAATGTTTCAGAGTATTAAACAAATGTAAATATTAGTCAGTGACAACACAACTGAGCACAAACTGCAGTTTCTAAAAGAGACTTTTTATTATTAAGGCAGAAAAAAGTGATTTTAGCCTAAAGCTGATAACTGGCCGGGCCACCTTTAGCAGCAACAACTGCAATCAAACGTTTGCCAGAACTTGCAATGAGTCTCTTACAGCGCTGTGGAGGAGTTTTGGCCCCCTCATCTTTGCAGAATTGTTCTCATTCAGTCACATTAGAGGCTTTCCGGCATTAAGCCTTTTTAGGTCATGCCACAGCATCTCAATAGGATTCAGGTCAGGACTTTGACTAGGCCACTCCTAAGTCTTCCTTTGTTTTTTCTTCAGCCATTCAGAGGTGGACTTGCTGGTGTGTTTGGATCATTGTCCTGCTGCAGAACCCACGTTGGTTTCAGCTGGAGGTCATCAACAGATGGCCAGACATTGTCCTTCAGGGCTTTTTGGCAGACAGCAGAATTCATGCTTCCATTTATCACAGCAAGTCTTCCAGGTCCTGAAGCAGCAAAACAGCCCCAGACCATCACACTACCACCACCATATTTTACTACTGTTCCTTTTCTGGACCACGGTCTTACTTTTGGGATACACATTTTCCAAAAACTTCAACATTTGCCTCATCAGTATTTTCCCAAAAGTCTTGGGGATCAGCAATATGTTTTATGGCAAAATTGAGACGAGCCTTTTGGTTCAGCTGTGGTTTTGGCCTTGGAACTCCACCATGTAGGGCGTTTTTGCCCAGTATCTTTCGAATGGTGGAGTCATGAAAACTGACCTTAACGGAGGCTAGTGAGGCCTGCAGTTCTTTGAATGTTGTCGTGGGGTCTTTTGTGACCTCTTGGATGAGTCGTCGCTGCGGTCGTGGTGTCATTGTGGTTGACCGGCCAATCCTGGCAAGGTTACTGTTCCATGCGTTTGCCATTTATGGATTTGTGACAAAGCTTTTGTGAGTGACCAACCTTTTCCAGACTGACAGATCTAAATTAGTCCCAGTTAAGTTATGTTTTACTTTTTGACAGGATCATGTAGGTTTGGATTTTTGTCTCCCTTAATAACAAAGGGAGTTTATTATTCTCACAAGTTAAGACGAGCGTTCCAGCGACAGACCTTCTTCCTCCTCTTCTCTGGCAGACTGTCTACTCCTGTAAATCCTCGTCTGCCAGGGTTGGAGAGCGGGCATCGATGAAGTCATTGACTTGGGTTTGAGTGATGTCATCAAGGCCTTCACCGCCAAGAGTGTGCGCCAATCTCGCCGCCCCGTTGACAACCGCATGATCAAATTCCTCCTGTGACAAGACACACTGGCCACGGTTCCTTCCAGCCCGCATTGAGCTGGTTTTCATTTCATTTCCAGAAGCACCTTCTGGATAATTGTCAGGCATGATGCGATTGCGGATTCACGCCACTTCCCCCGTCTCTGGCGCTTAGGTTTCTTGCCAAAATCCTGAGCAGGTGCAGGACATGTGGTCGGCAACGTGGGGGGTAAATACAACTTTAAAAATCGCATTGATAGAGAGATACCGTTGAATGAGGTAAGTGCAGCTTGTGACGCTTTCATGAGGATGTGGCGCCCCAGCGGGAGCTACAAACCAAACCAGTCAGCAATTCAAACCTCACACCAGCATGCACTGTATGCTGTGCCACATACACATATACACACATTACATACACATACGATATATATATATATATACACACACAATAGATATAGAGAACAGAAGCAAAGTACACACATAATATAGAGAAAATAAAATAAAGGCATGGGAACAACGTATTTACTCCCACCCCAGGAAACTGTATGGTTGCTACTTCATGTGTATTATTAATTATGTAGCACTATTTAATATTCAATGATATACACTTGTATACATATACAAAATAATGTGATTATTATTATTATGATTATGAATTCGATTAAGAGCGTGCATATGATGAATGCTGGGTCTTGTTTGTTTTCCGAGAATCTACTGCACCTGCTGGCAACTTGTTTGCCATGTAGCAATAAAAATATACTAATAACCGTACCTCATCTGCTTAGTCACATTGCACATTGCTATTATTTTCAACACTACTGTGTGTATACAGCGTGTATATTATGTTACACATGTTACCATCAGTACTATGTCATCATCATACAGCAACATCATGCAATATGACTCATTCTTGGCGTTGTATATAATGTTTATGCCTACACGTTGGTTTATTTATGTTGATGGGTAATAATAATGAGTTTGGATGGAGTGTGTCGTGCGTGAAAAGAGGCCAAGTGAGTAGAGTGATCCCCGGAACATCACACTACCACCACCGCATTTTACTGCCGGTATGATGTTCTTTTTCTGAAATGCCGTATCACTTTTGGGATACACACCCTCCAAAAAGTTCACCTTTTGTCTCGTCAGTATTTTGCTAAACGTCTTAGGGATCGTCGAGATGTAATAGCGGTGTAATTAGAAGCCAGTAAAGTCTGATATGACTTATTCCTGCATTCATTATTACATAATAAGTGGGTATTCATTATAAGTGCGTGTTCCTAACACAAAGGCTCTGTCAGTATTCACTGCCGCGTTGACTTTTTCATTATTACATACGCCATCCATTGACGTGCTTCATTATTTTCTCCCCCTCTTAGAAAAACGGCAAACATAAGGTATTCTAGGTGTGATTATGTTAACAGAAGACGGGAACAGACGAGCAGTAATTGCTTAGACGTGATTACATACACTTTGCTTATTCCTACTCCTTTCCGTGCTGGAATTGTCTCTGTCGCAGTTTTTTTGAGCATGTAAACCACTGCCCTTATCATTATCATTATATGAATTATTATACTCAAAATAGAATCCCGGGCAGGAGTCAGCGCCGATCATTCACTTCAAAGAGGCTGGGGGAAAAACGACACAGAAAATATTGAATTGTGGAAAATGTGGATTTTTCTCTTTTGTATAGAAAAGCCCTGATAAACAGCTCGCCAAGATAACACATTGATGTTGGAGTGACTGGGAAATGTTGGAAAAATGAGTGTTGAAACATGACATGTTGTTATACATGTCATAAAGGACTGGGGATTGAACCAGCAACTATCCAGTTGGGAGCCAACCAATCTGCCCCCCGAGCCATGTCGCCCTGCATTAAAGGTGGAACGTTAGAGCGGAAAGTTGCCGTAATGCTGTGGTTCGGAATTATTTTTTGTCATGCCCCCCGAGGGGAGAGAAATGCTTTCACACACCCCCAATTTGAAATACTATCGAGAAACTGATAATATCCCCTTTTTCTCCGTCCGTCTGAGAGCTGCGGAGCACATAAGCATACTGAAGAGTCAAATTGCATCTTGAGTACAATAAATTTGTACATGTTGGCAGTAGCATGTTGTACAATGTAAGTACTCCCAGCCTCTCGTGCCTCCCCTCGACACTTTACAGCGATCCCCTGGGGGGCCCGCCCATTAATTTTTAATGGGAAAATTGTCATAGAAAATATAAAATCACAGTAAATGTAGATTTTTTTTTAAGTCCTGATAGACAGCCAACTGGCCCTGACTGAGGATATGTCCACACTAAACGCATATTTTTCTACGTGTTTTGGCCTTTTGCCCACGCACAAATGCAAGATTTTGTATAGCCATAGAACACAATATTCTGTGGGCCTTGAATAGTCAGTCCAAATTTTGTAAAAAGGCCAATACTGAGGAGGTTGTCTTTGGAAAAATGGCTGGGATTGAATGAGTTCAGGATTTCGAAAGCAATGCCCAATTTCCACCTTTATTATTTGTAGCACATTTTTCTTTATTATCAGTCCCCAGTTATTCAGCGATTCTTTTGGGGTTCATCATCTTTGACAAATGAGTACCACCCATTTCCACCAATAAACACACACGTGGTGGTGTATTTATTGGTCAGTCCATCTACAGACTGCATGACTACCGGGCGTCAGTTCATCTGCCCGGACAAAGAAGCAAGTTCAGAAAAGTAGCTTTTGCCGGGATATGGGGGCTTGTCACCGATCTACAAAACCAGATAATGGAAAAGAAACAACATATTTGCTGGTTTTTTCCTTTGCTGCCAATGAAAGCTGCTCAAGTGTCAGTCTTTATACGTGGAATGGACTCCTATTTGTGCACCACAGAGAAGGCTTTGGGAATGGAAGCAACCACAGGGAAACATAATTTGGAAGGCGTGTGCAATTGTGTGAACGACATAAAGCTGCACCCTACTAACCGGTGGGGGTGCCTGCGATGTGCAGTGTCATCACTGACATGTATGCAGCAGTGGGAGCTTTGAATGCAGAGATGCGTCCGCCGCAGATGCAGATGGTGCAATGGAACGTTGCTCACTTTCCGTGTCGCCGGTGCAAGACTTTTTGCTGAAAAACTGTACAAAATGATTTAGTCGCTCTGAAGCACAGAAAACTACGTTTAATCTTTTCAGCTGTCTATTTGTGGGTAACTTGGAAAAAAGTTTTTCTGAAAGTTTTACTGTCTAGGCACCGCACAGTCACTCGGAGTAGAACCGCTGCTCCTCCGCATTGAGAGGAGCCAGGGAGCTCGGGCATCTGGTTAGGATGCCTCCCGGACGCCTCCCTGGGGAGGTGTTCAGGGCACGTCCGACCGGTAGGAGGCCTCGGGGACAACCCAGGACACGCTGGAGAGACTATGTCTCTCAGCTGGCCTGGGAACGCCTGGGGATCTACTGGGAGGAGCTGAATGAAGTGGCCGGGGAGAGGGACGTCTGGGCTTCTCTCTTTGGACTGCTTCCCCCGCGACCCGACCTCGAATAAGCGGAAGAAAATGAATGGATGGATGGAGTAAAAAACACGTTAATTATGTTTAGAACTACAAAATCTGGATTCTTGGTTTGTTAATTTAAAATTGGCCAACACTTCATCAAAATGAAACAATTGAAATATTTTATCTCCGCCAGAGGTTCCCAAAGTCTAGCCAGAACTATGATGGACTACTTATGAACTTATCACACATCGTTCTTCCATCACATGTTCTGACCGAGTAAGTGACCGAGTCCGAATGAGGGTTGAGTGTCATGAGTGCTCATTTAATGAGGATTAGGATACATTTAAGTTTTAGATGTTCTCTGCTCTGGGATTGGCTGGCAACCAGTCAATGGTGTACCCCACGTCTCGCCCAAAGTCTGCTGCGATAGGCTCCAGGGTATCCCCGCGGTCCTGATGAGGAGAACTGACAAAGAAGATGAATGGATGGAAGTTTTCAGATGTTGGCAAGACGAGGTCCACACCTCACGCCGATCATGGCTGCTTTAGCTCAGGCTGGCTGCTGGCCAAACTGGGAATACCTCTGTTCTCCCTAGTACTGGTGCAAATCTCGAGTTAATGTTGAAAAAGTGTACTTTTGTTGTGCCCATTTGCTATTTTTCATGTCAGTCCCACACTGTGCTTCTCCGTAGGAGCAGAGTTTGGAATTGTCTTTTTTCCCCCTCCACTCTCCTCTTGTCATTCCTTTCCCTCTCACTCCTTTCATCGCCCAGTCATTCTATCCTGTTTACCTCCTTGCACGATTTTGCTTGTACCTCTATAAGTGATGAGTAAAGGCCTTTCTGATTCTAGAGCCTGTCTAGTAGAACAGACGGCAACCCTGACGGCATTGCACCTCACACACGTGTGATTCATGGATATGTGTAGCTCCACTATGCTCTCAGTGTGCCACAGGAGCTGACTGTACACTAACTGCTTGTTACTGCTTTGAGGCGGCATGGACCTCTCAGCAACACCAGCTGCATAACAATAAGTGCTTTATTTTACGTCCCCAAGTTTCAATTTAGAGATAATTTGTCGACAAGAAGGTTTGGAATGCCGCACGATTTAGCGACGACATCGTCAAGCCCACAACACTGTCCACAGTTACAACGTTTCATCCCCAAGACGAAAAGCTCAGCATGTTTGGAAGCAGATATCTTGGTGAGCAACTTTTCTCCCAAACATCACACAGTAGTTGTCTCACAGAGGTATGGCTTCATGCTATTTTAGGAATTCAGGTCAGATCCTGACTCCAAACATTGACAAACCAGTAATTATGCCAGACATCTGGGTTAGGATCAAGTGCATCATATCAGAGTGCACTTCGGTGATTTTGCATTTTCTGCTGTAATCACATGGCATGCTGAAAACTAAAAATATTTGTATATTTAACTCCCATCCATCCATTTTCTATGCCGCTTTTCCTCATTAGGGTGGCGGGTATGCTGGAGCCTATCCCAGCTGACTTTGGGCGGGAGGCGGGAGACACCCTGGACTGGTCGCCAGTCAATAACAGGGCAGAAAACAACCATTCACACTTATACCGATGGACAATTTAGTCGCCAATTAACCTAACATGCATGTTTTTGGAATGTGGGAATAAACCGGAGTACTATGTATTTTATGTATTTTTTATTTTTAATTTTTGTGTGTGTCAGGTGCAACCATGGGGACAGACAATATTTATGATCTAGATATTGCATGGTAAACAATTTTTTTCTGCCAAGGAAAAGTATAAGATACTCTCCCCTGTCACAGATGTTATTATTTAATTTTCATGTTTATTTTTATGCAAATTTGGGGCAGCCGGATCAGAGCAGGAGGGGATAGAGAAGAAAAGAAAAAACATTTGTATATTTAATTGATATATCAATTATGTATTAATTTTATATCATTTTTTTGATATACTGTATACAAATGTTTTATATTATTACTAAACCATTATTTATTCTCCTTATTAATACTGTTGTGGTTTTAAATGTCCATCCATCCATTTTCTATGTCGCAAATACGTGAAGGGAAATTGCTTACAGAATATGATTTATAGTTTCTTTGCAATGTTTTGGTTTGAATCCAAATTGTTGCTGACGTACACTCCTATCATAATTTTAAAAACAAGTTGAACAATTTTGCACTGATGTACCTTTGAGAGGTGCTAAGTAGCTTCAAAATAAATAAAAAAAAAATCTAGTAAACAAATTATTGCAAACAACCTTTTATATGAAACAGGTTGTTTATTACTGGATCCAAAGTTTAAGATCATAGCTGGAAAAAAAACAAAAAACCCTAACACCACAACACCTCTGCAGTGTTCAGGCTGAGACCAGGAAGTTCTATCCATCCATCTTCTATGCCACTTATCCACACCAAGGTCATGCTGGAGCCTGTCCCAGCTGTCTCTCGCTGAAAGGCAGGAGGTTCTCATCCAAACTTTCTACAATACATGACCCCATTCATCAGCCCCTTAATGCAGTGACGTTGTCCTGTACCCTGAGCAGACAAGAGAAACATCCAAACAGAGTGTTTCCATCTAAATGTTAGACTGGATGCTCTTGCTCTGCCTCCAAGCACAGCAAGTCAAGAAAATGCCAAGTAGCTAAATTTGACATCACATTCTCCCAAGCCTTCCAGAAATCATTGAAGTGTTCACTGGGAAACTTCAGACGGATCTGTAGAAGTGTCTTCTTAAGCAGAGCGACCCTGCAAGCACTGCAGGATCACAATCAATTACAGTGCGTTGCAAATGTTTTTTTTTCTGGCAGACTGTGCTCCCAACTTGCTTGACATCATTAACAACCGACTCCTACGTAAATCTGAGCCCTTTTCTCAGAATCTTCCTTAATCCATAAGATAACTGGACCTCGAAAGCAATGGTGATTGAATTTTAACTGGCATGTGTTCCATTCCCAGAGGACTCCGCCCATGGTGCCCTCTTTCTCACCAGGATAACGACCTTGTAGCATAATCCAATCTAGTGCAGGACTACCATCTTGCCCCTGAGGGCCTTTGTTAGCACTTTGGTCTTGCTTGTGGTGGTGGAGATGTTTGAATGGATGTGACTGATTATGTGAAGATTTGTGTAGCCACAGAACAAATTGAGATTAGGAGTACTTTGCTAAAGGGAAGGCACTGATTTGTATGGTTCATTGGCACATAGTTGATTTTTATTCTTTATTTTTTTTTTTTTTTTTGTGTGTTTTTATATTTTTTTCTTTTTTTTTTCTCCTTTTTTGCTTTTTAATATTCTCATTTTCTCTTTTTCTTTTTTTTTTATATTTTTTTTTTTTTTAAAAATTTTTTTTTTTTTTGTTCATTTTTTTTTTTTATAAAAAAAAAATGTTTAAACTCATTCTACATATTTATGGTCTAAATTGAGCATGTTCAAGCATAAAAAATGGCTACATAAACTAAAATGCAACTCAGGAATTCAGACAACCCATTCAAAGGCGTTGATATGTAGTCTTCTACACTGGTCACTACGTGTTGGTAATGTTAGGCAATAGGCTGCACAGAACATTAATTATGAGAACATTAATCTGCAATTGACTGGCGACCAGTCCAGGGTGCACCCCGCCCCTCGCCCAAAGTCAGCTGAGATAGGCTCCAACATACTCGCGACCCTAATGAGGATGAGCGGTACAGAAAATGAATAAATAATCTATTCAATAAGGATAGCCGATCGTTGGTATTTTTCAATATGCAGATATTGTCACTGTCAAATTCAAGGCTCAAGGAACTCTACAAGTTTGGTAACTCCGACGTATTGCATGATAGAAAAGTGCAGAGTATATGGTGAAATACACACCATGTTTTTCCGAACTGGTAAATGGAAGTATTAAAGAAAGACGTATTGTTTCCACCTCACATACCCAACATTTTGCAAATTCCAAGTGTAATATCCAAAGGAAACGCCGCAGACGTGACATTAGCCAGACACACCCATGGGTTGTTAACACGCTTTAGACGCGGTTTGATGAGGGCATCATTTAGATCATAGACCTACATACAGCATTTTTTTTTTTAATCACTTTTCATTACAAGGAAAAAAAAAAACCCAAAAAAACAGATTTGGCTGCCAAAGACCGGGTCGCTCAGACACCCACCCCTCAACCACCGCCCAAAATCACATGGCACCGGACTTTTATGCTTGCCCTTGAAGGGGGGGGGGGGGGGAAGACTCCTGTTTTGCTTCTTCGGCCTGAGCCTGGCCACAACCCACGGATGAAGACCTATGTCTCAAAGCTGGCCTGGGAACGCCTTTGTGTCCTCCCGGTGGAGCTGGAAGAAGTCGGCGGAGACTCGAAAGTCTCGACTTCCCTACTGAAATTACTTCCCCCACAACCCGTACAAGCGGAATAAAATGGAATGGAAAGGAAAATAAACCCTAAAATGGGATGATGTTTTGATTCGCCTCTTGCGTGACCAGAGGGTGGGAAGGAAAGATCATGCAGCTTGTTTATAACCTTGCTTTGTAATTACAATCAACTTATCGCAGCAAATTATTTTTAACAAACTCAGTGTTTGGACTGACGCCTTTGTTGTACACCACCCCCGTCTTACGCTCTCCTCGGACAGAGCTGTATAAAGGAGAGGGAAGCCCACTTCCTGTTAGAGCCTGCTGCGGGTCGTGTACAGACGCCCAGCCGGTTGATGCACACTCTATCCGGGGTTGTAGGCTCTCCAACCCAGCACCTCACGGTAAGAACTGAGATTTTGATTCTGTTTTGTGCATAACCAACCTTTGCTTGTTTGTAACTCAGTGTAAGGGGTAGAATAAAGACGCTGTATTTTACACTTAGTGTGTCTGAGTCTCTCAGTAAAGCCAATCACCCACGATCCTGAACCAACAATTAAATGTTTTTCAACACATGCATCCATTTACTGTACCTAGAAGCACAACCACACCAATTTTTAAAACAAAAAAACAAAGACAATGCAAAGTGCACGCATTTAAAAAAATAAATTAATTAAAAAAAACTAGCAAGCCACGGGAGTCCAGCAAAAGTCATGAATAATTTCATAAATTACTAATGCAACAACCTTATCACCATTCAAAAGCTACCAGTTATCCCCTCCAATTATACAGATATCATGCCTCTACCGCTAAAACTCACTGAACACGCCTCTTAATTCAAAGATATGTACATTTTATAACTATAGAACCATCAAAGTCTCTCCTTTACTTTGATGCTAAGATCATCCATATAGACCTTGCATATGCAGACACCAACATTTATTGTGGATACGCCGTTTCCCAGCAAGCCTTTCAAGCTTGGTGTTGCAGAGTTTAAGACAGGTCTTCTGATTTTCCCCTTTGAGTGATATGATCCCACCTCCAAAATATGTAAAGGACGAAAACCATTAACAATGCATCACAATAATCATCCCGGTAATCAGGTGGAGGGTATGCATGTGCGCCGATAGTGCACTGCAGGGGGGCTTTGCTGGCAGTAGCATAGAGTTTTTAATTGCCAATGCAGATGTGACAGGCAAGGCCGTGGGCACAGCTAAAAATAACATGTCAAAACAAAGGCTACGTTTGCATGCAGTCACCCGGTCATAACCTGAATGTTCGCCATAACCTGCTTCCGCACGGCCGTGTAAACGCCAATATCCCTTGTCCATTTGTCTTCCGCGCATGTTCCACTTATTGTTGGAGGTTATTATTGGAATATCTATTTGTAAACACACGCTAAACCCCACACTTTTGGAGCGAGGAGAACATTTATTTACGTTCTCACCCTCTATTAATAGATTGAGATTAGAAAATAGCATCAAGTACTGGTGGTGGGTCAATACCAGCACCAAAGCTCAAACCAAGACGACCGCTACCGCCCGTGACTGTTTATGGTTTGCCGTGCTGCTGTTGTGTATGGATACAAGAAGAAGCAGCAGTGACACAAATTGCATCATGGGGCCTTTGCTGATTTGATCGGGATCTCCTGATTGATTACGATTGCCATGTACCCAGAAATTACCCTGTTTGCATGTAAACGGGGTATTCCAAATGCCGCAGAAACCGGAATATTGACCTTTCCTTGCCATGAACTAACGACACAAATTAAAGACATTTTCACCAAATGCACAAAATTACGGACTCGTTAAATAGGTACAAAAAATAAATACCTTCGATTAAAGAAACAATCTGGAATTTAATGAAAAACAGGGACTCCGGATTAAAAAGAGCAAATAAAACCCGACTAAATACAGACCGTATGATATTTAAAAGCCTACGAAATAAAGTTATAGCCCTTCTTTGAAAGGCTATAGCTGACATTCATCTAGAAACAATTAAAGCTGCAAAAGGGAACAGTTATGGAAAAGTATCAAATGTACAGGTAGAGGGCAGACAAGAACTGAAAAAAAAAAACATAAAATGTAAACAGCACCAATTTACCAATAGCTCTGAAATTAGCAAACTTTTTAATCAAAATTTTAGTCATCCATTTTCTATACCGCTTATCCTCATTAGTGTCGCGGGGATGCTGGAGCCTATCCCAGCTGACTTTAGGCGGGAGGCGGGGTACACCCTGGACCGGTCGCCAGTCAATCACAGGGCACATATAGACAATAACACTCTAATGGACAATTTAGAGTGGTCAATTACCCCACGTGCATGTTTTTGGAATGTGGGAGGAAACCGGAGTGTCTGGAGAAAACCCACGCACACACCGGGAGAACATGCAAACTCCACACAGAGATTCGGATCCTGAACCTCCTGACTGCGAGCCCAACAGGTTACCCACTCATCCACCGTGCAGCCCAAAATTGTATTCAATCAGTACAAAGTTGAAATAAAAACTTCCCTCCGACACATTGCAGTGAAATTATAACATGGAAATGGACTACAACTGGAATTAACGAGTGAAACAAAATCTCCTCACGATCAAAGGATATATATGGTATGGACACCCTATTTCTAAAAAACCTATAAAGACATAGTAACAGCCCCGATAAAACTCAATCTGTTGCTGAAAACTCCTTCCGTAGCACACTGAAAACATCCACTATCATTCCAAATCACCAGGTAGGAAATACACAGGACCTCAACAACCACAGGCCAATCAGCATTTTGTACAAAGCAATTGATAAAGTAGTCACTGAGCAACTCACAAAACATCTGGAGGGTGAAAGGATTATTACACCCTGTCTGGACAAACTCGATGCGTTCGCGCTGAAAATACCACAACCGAGATCGCAGCCCCTAACATGGGCTTGACTCATGGCGCCATCATCAGCCCACTTCTCTTTTCCCTGTATATAAACGACCTGCCATCTGTATGTGCCGATGTAAACATCCAAACGTACGCAGGAATTTTGAAGCACGGTCATTTATACCCGGGGGAAAAACGCAGAACAAGTGTTCAAAGAGTTGACACTAACATTGGAAAAAGTTTCCAAATGGCTGACTGACTCATGTCTCACTAAATATCATGAAAACCGCCACCATGTACTTTGTAAATATCAGAACATTCAAATGCAAATCTCACTACAACACTGAATAACTCTGCACCAGCTCGTCTTAAGAACTCTATCAAGTACACAGCCACAGTGGCCAATGCAGTGTACCAAAAGAACATTTGTACAATCATGTTTCTCCTGCAGCGCTATTAAAGACTGTACTAATAGTACATCTAATAATGTACATCTTTGTTTTTATTTCTATAGACTGTTATTTTACCGTGCAAGCAGGGACTGCAGATGGTGCAGAACATCTTTGCACAGAATGTCTCTCTACATTGTCCCTTCAAATCCCACACGGTGGCTGAGTGGGTAGCATGTTTGCCTCACAGTCAGGAGGTTCAGGGTTGGAATCTCCGTTGGGCATCTCTGTGTGGAGTTTGCATGTTCGCCATGTGCGTGCAAAAGTTTTCTCCAGGTAATTCTGTTTCCTCCCACATTCCAAAAACTTGCATGTCAGGTTAATTCTAATTCCACTCTAAATTGTCCATTAGAGTGTGAATGTTTGTGTGTCTATATGTGCCCTGTGATTGTCTGGCGACCAGTCCAGGGTGTACCCCGCCTCTTGCTCAAAGTCAGCTGGGATAGGCTCCAGCACACCCTTAGTGAGGATAAGCGGTATAGAAAATGAATGTCCCTTCAAATAAATATTAAACTTAAATTGTAACCCGAATATTGCCTGCATGTCGATGTGAGCATTACTTTTGGACTCCATATGCTTAAGCTAGGAATAACTGATCCATTCTCTGCATGGCCGAGTCTCACCTTCATTTTGAATAAGCACACAGTGGATTGGTTACCTTGGGGAAAGTGTACTTTGGCAGTTTCATTGGCGTAAATGCATCTCTCTTTGCAGACACATAGTAGACTGGCTTCCCTCCGGTGGACACCTACCATTGCGGGAGCAACACAAACAACAAATACAGCAAAAAGACGTGTTAAAATCCAACAACAGAAATGGATTGAATTCTGCCATTTCTAAAGTACTTTTTAACAATGACCTACCTGGACAAACACATACTCATCTTGAACCACCAGAGAATTGGGGTCGATGTAGCCAGGGAATGGTTTGACCTTGTTGGCATCTGTGCAGTTCTGCAGCTTGCAGGTGACGTACAGTGCCTCTGCACACGCACACACACACACACGTCCAAGCCAATGTATCAGTCTTGGTATTGGCCAATGAAGAAAGACAACCTTTCCACAAAGCGTTGCGGCCTTTTTGCGCTTCCCACATTACCGGTGTCACAGATGTGGTCTCGCTAATCTTGAAGCCAGTTGGAGGGGAAGACAGAGACCAATTGCTTTCCCTGCCTTCAATCACGGTCCTGGGAGAGAGTCAATCCCCAGGTTAGCCTCCGCCAAGCGCGTTGGCTCCCTCCAAGCGGACATGAGTCACTGTGATGTCCAGCCTCCGACCGCAACATCTGACAACTAATGTTGCTCCACTGGCTTGGACGGTTGGCCTTTCTGTGTTCTGCTGGCATCAAAGACCGGTCCGATTCTTTGAAGGCTTGTCCCGTGAGATCTTACCTGCTTAGCTGGTAACCACCAATTACTTCCCACCTTAGAGAAGTGACAGTAAGCGTTCTGTTGTGGCATTGGGGATCCCCAACACAGCATCATGAAGGATCTGACTGCTCTGATCACTAATTTGTCAAATTCAATTTAAAGTGGGTGCAGAATGAAATCAGTCCAAGTCTTTTCACTAAATAGTAGAGTAATCCTTCCTTTCAGTTAACTGGTTTTTGATCCGACCGATATGATCCATCCGTCCTTCCATTTTTTATGCCGCTTATCCTCATTAGGGTCGCGGGTTTGCTGGAGCCTATCCCAGCTGGCTTTGGGCGAGAGGCGGGGTACAACCTGCACTGGTCTCCAGCCAATCTCAGGGTAATTTCTGCTTAGTAGAATCTTTAGAGCATAAAAACCGGTTCACGACCTTAATACGGCTTTTCACATTAGTAGAGCCCTCTAGACATGAACACCCCATGAATTACTTTTACACTTCTAATACCCACAATGGTAAAAATAGGCCATTAAAGAAAAAGATATAGACCCACACTTTCTGTTCTGTACAGCAGTGGTGCCCTGTGTGTGTTGAGATTGGGCACCGAACAAATATGCACATCAGCGAGGGCAGCGAGTGATATGGAGGTTCTGAGTTTCATCTTGACGTGGATTACGGCCATAACAGTAGCCTGTGTTACTGATTATTGTGAGATCATTCAAACTCGCAATATGTTCCGCTGATCAAGTCTGGTGCTTGTGTGTCTCACTGCAGACACCTGGTGACCAGTGTAGAACATTACATATCATCACAGCATCTTTGAATGCATCTTCTGAATGCCTTATATTTGTCTTTTACTTCATTAAGTCATTTGTAAAAGGTGGAAAATGCTTCATTTATGCAAAAATAAATACGATTAGCTAAAAATTGGCCGCATTCAAACACAAAACAGCATTTATTAATTAATACACTACTGATAGCGTGAAGCTGCAAAATTCCAAACGCAACGGGACTAAGGATCACCGTTCTGACACGATTTTTCCCACCAATATATGCCATTCAGAAAAATGACTCATACTTTTTTACCGAGAGGAGCCGAATCAGAATCCCGTCCTTTTCAGAACATTCTAATATATGCACCAATTTCCTACCCCTTTGTCATTGTGCAACCTCAGACGCATCCATTCTTACTGTCCCTTTGCATTAGCCTTCAAAACGTGACCCAGAAACTTCATGTTACATCAGCACAAAACATACAATACAAGACAAAGACAACCAAATTGTGTGCTGGATGCAAAATTCAATTACTCACGTCCTTCAGAGACGGTGGTTTCCAGGTGAATCAAGCCTGGCTCCTTGTCCAGACCCATTTTCGACCTGAAATGCAGACAACCTTTATACACCTCTAGTTTCCACTTTTCTTTTGATCACTGCTGCAAGCTATGCCAAAATGGAGCCAATAAAAGCTGCAAGTTCAAGCATTTTAATAAAGACGACAAGAAACACTATTGATTTCAAGAAATAACTCATGCCAAAACAGGAGGGTGGTGTTTGTGTTCATCTCTCTGGCACATTTTGTCTTTGGCAACAATCACATCAAAAGTAAAGGTTGTCATGATCTAAGGTGGCTGTCGAGTGGTTGGCCCCCATGATGCAGAGACAAAGACGCAGAGTGCAAAATAACAAGTCCTTCAATAAACAGGAGCAGGTGCAGAGGTAAGAGCAGTGTGCAGGAAGAACAAAAACCGACAGAGAGAGAGAGAGAGAGAGAAAAAAAAAGTGAAAATCCACTCTTGGCGGGAGCAGCAGAGAAGGCTCTAAGTGACAGCCTGGGCGAGGAAAACTGAGGTGACTACAGTGATGAACCAGCGGCATCCCTGTGACAACACTGAGCTTATAAACATAACTAATTGCTATTGGGAACAGCTGTGCCTAATCCCCCTGGGGTAAAGTGGCTGTATCTTACCCCCAGCAGGAAGTGCAGCACTCCAAAATAAGAGTTAAGTGTCCTTTGATCATTTTTGTTCATCATTTATATGCATGTAGAATTGTTTTATGCACGTAAAACTATTGTAAAGAACTAGAGTCAATCACACCATACCTGGGGGGCATATTGTATGCTAAACGGGAAATGTACTCAAACCGAGGCAAGATTTTGGTGTACAACATATGCTAACATAGGTTCCACTGTAGCAGTGGGGGGGGGTTGGGGTGGGTGGTGGGGGTGTTTGCATTTTTTGGGGGATAGCTTCTCTGGGGATGATATGACAGAAAAAAAAAGTGGATATAACAATGTAGTCCATGTACAGCTTGCTATCTAGCTCTTCAGTCATGACTTTATGTGTACGTTTACATTATAATAATGTAATAATAATAAGTACAAAAAGTGCATCAGTGGTTAACATTGTTGGCCACACCTGGAAGATCTGGGTTCGAGTCTCCTTTGGACATCTCTGTGTGGAGTTGCATGTTCTCGCNTGGTGTTGCAGAGTTTAAGACAGGTCTTCTGATTTTCCCCTTTGAGTGATATGATCCCACCTCCAAAATATGTAAAGGACGAAAACCATTAACAATGCATCACAATAATCATCCCGGTAATCAGGTGGAGGGTATGCATGTGCGCCGATAGTGCACTGCAGGGGGGCTTTGCTGGCAGTAGCATAGAGTTTTTAATTGCCAATGCAGATGTGACAGGCAAGGCCGTGGGCACAGCTAAAAATAACATGTCAAAACAAAGGCTACGTTTGCATGCAGTCACCCGGTCATAACCTGAATGTTCGCCATAACCGGCTTCCGAACGGCCGTGTAAACGCCAATATCCCTTGTCCATTTGTCTTCCGCGCATGTTCCACTTATTGTTGGAGGTTATTATTGGAATATCTATTTGTAAACACGCCGACACGCTAAACCCCACACTTTTGGAGCGAGGAGAACATTTATTTACGTTCTCACCCTCTATTAATAGATTGAGATTAGAAAATAGCATCAAGTACTGGTGGTGGGTCAATACCAGCACCAAAGCTCAAACCAAGACGACCGCTACCGCCCGAGACTGTTTATGGTTTGCCGTGCTGCTGTTGTGTATGGATACAAGAAGAAGCAGCAGTGACACAAATTGCATCATGGGGCCTTTGCTGATTTGATCGGGATCTCCTGATTGACTACGATTGCCATGTACCCAGAAATTACCCTGTTTGCATGTAAACGGGGTATTCCAAATGCCGCAGAAACCGGAATATTGACCTTTCCTTGCCATGAACTAACGACACAAATTAAAGACATTTTCACCAAATGCACAAAATTACGGACTCGTTAAATAGGTACAAAAAATAAATACCTTCGATTAAAGAAACAATCTGGAATTTAATGAAAAACAGGGACTCCGGATTAAAAAGAGCAAATAAAACCCGACTAAATACAGACCGTATGATATTTAAAAGCCTACGAAATAAAGTTATAGCCCTTCTTTGAAAGGCTATAGCTGACATTCATCTAGAAACAATTAAAGCTGCAAAAGGGAACAGTTATGGAAAAGTATCAAATGTACAGGTAGAGGGCAGACAAGAACTGAAAAAAAAAAACATCAAATGTAAACAGCACCAATTTACCAATAGCTCTGAAATTAGCAAACTTTTTAATCAAAATTTTAGTCATCCATTTTCTATGCCACTTATCCTCATTAGGGTCACAGGGATGCTGGAGCCTATCCCAGCTGACTTTAGGCGGGAGGCGGGGTACACCCTGGACTGGTCACCAGTCAATCACAGGGCACATATAGACAATAACACTCTAATGGACAATTTAGAGTGGTCAATTACCCCACGTGCATGTTTTTGGAATGTGGGAGGAAACCGGAGTGTCTGGAGAAAACCCACGCACACACCGGGAGAACATGCAAACTCCACACAGAGATTCGGATCCTGAACCTCCTGACTGCGAGCCCAACAGGTTACCCACTCATCCACCGTGCAGCCCAAAATTGTATTCAATCAGTACAAAGTTGAAATAAAAACTTCCCTCCGACACATTGCAGTGAAATTATAACATGGAAATGGACTACAACTGGAATTAACGAGTGAAACAAAATCTCCTCACGATCAAAGGATATATATGGTATGGACACCCTATTTCTAAAAAACCTATAAAGACATAGTAACAGCCCCGATAAAACTCAATCTGTTGCTGAAAACTCCTTCCGTAGCACACTGAAAACATCCACTATCATTCCAAATCACCAGGTAGGAAATACACAGGACCTCAACAACCACAGGCCAATCAGCATTTTGTACAAAGCAATTGATAAAGTAGTCACTGAGCAACTCACAAAACATCTGGAGGGTGAAAGGATTATTACACCCTGTCTGGACAAACTCGATGCGTTCGCGCTGAAAATACCACAACCGAGATCGCAGCCCCTAACATGGGCTTGACTCAAGGCGCCATCATCAGCCCACTTCTCTTTTCCCTGTATATAAACGACCTGCCATCTGTATGTGCAGATGTAAACATCCAAACGTACGCAGGAATTTTGAAGCACGGTCGTTTATACCCGGGGGAAAAACGCAGAACAAGTGTTCAAAGAGTTGACACTAACATTGGAAAAAGTTTCCAAATGGCTGACTGACTCATGTCTCACTAAATATCAAGAAAACCGCCACCATGTACTTTGTAAATATCAGAACATTCAAATGCAAATCTCACTAAAACACTGAGTAACTCTGCACCAGCTCCTCTTAAGAACTCTATCAAGTACACATCCACAGTGGCCAAAGCAGTGTACCAAAACAACATTTGTACAATCATCTTTCTCCTGCAGCGCTATTAAAGACTGTACTAATAGTACATCTAATAATGTACATCTTTGTTTTTATTTCTATAGACTGTTATTTTACCCGTGCAAGCAGGGACTGCAGATGGTGCAGAACATCTTTGCACAGAATGTCTCTCTACATTGTCCCTTCAAATCCCACACGGTGGCTGAGTGGGTAGCATGTTTGCCTCACAGTCAGGAGGTTCAGGGTTGGAATCTCCGTTGGGCATCTCTGTGTGGAGTTTGCATGTTCGCCATGTGCGTGCAAAAGTTTTCTCCAGGTAATTCAGTTTCCTCCCACATTCCAAAAACTTGCATGTCAGGTTAATTGGCCACTCTAAATTGTCCATTAGAGTGTGAATGTTTGTGTGTCTATATGTGCCCTGTGATTGTCTGGCGACCAGTCCAGGGTGTACCCCGCCTCTTGCTCAAAGTCAGCTGGGATAGGCTCCAGCACACCCTTAGTGAGGATAAGCGGTATAGAAAATGAATGTCCCTTCAAATAAATATTAAACTTAAATTGTAACCCGAATATTGCCTGCATGTCGATGTGAGCATTACTTTTGGACTCCATATGCTTAAGCTAGGAATAACTGATCCATTCTCTGCATGGCCGAGTCTCACCTTCATTTTGAATAAGCACACAGTGGATTGGTTACCTTGGGGAAAGTGTACTTTGGCAGTTTCATTGGCGTAAATGCATCTCTCTTTGCAGACACATAGTAGACTGGCTTCCCTCCGGTGGACACCTACCATTGCGGGAGCAACACAAACAACAAATACAGCAAAAAGACGTGTTAAAATCCAACAACAGAAATGGATTGAATTCTGCCATTTCTAAAGTACTTTTTAACAATGACCTACCTGGACAAACACATACTCATCTTGAACCACCAGAGAATTGGGGTCGATGTAGCCAGGGAATGGTTTGACCTTGTTGGCATCTGTGCAGTTCTGCAGCTTGCAGGTGACGTACAGTGCCTCTGCACACGCACACACACACACACACACACGTCCAAGCCAATGTATCAGTCTTGGTATTGGCCAATGAAGAAAGACAACCTTTCCACAAAGCGTTGCGGCCTTTTTGCGCTTCCCACATTACCGGTGTCACAGATGTGGTCTCGCTAATCTTGAAGCCAGTTGGAGGGGAAGACAGAGACCAATTGCTTTCCCTGCCTTCAATCACGGTCCTGGGAGAGAGTCAATCCCCAGGTTAGCCTCCGCCAAGCGCGTTGGCTCCCTCCAAGCGGACATGAGTCACTGTGATGTCCAGCCTCCGACCGCAACATCTGACAACTAATGTTGCTCCACTGGCTTGGACGGTTGGCCTTTCTGTGTTCTGCTGGCATCAAAGACCGGTCCGATTCTTTGAAGGCTTGTCCCGTGAGATCTTACCTGCTTAGCTGGTAACCACCAATTACTTCCCACCTTAGAGAAGTGACAGTAAGCGTTCTGTTGTGGCATTGGGGATCCCCAACACAGCATCATGAAGGATCTGACTGCTCTGATCACTAATTTGTCAAATTCAATTTAAAGTGGGTGCAGAATGAAATCAGTCCAAGTCTTTTCACTAAATAGTAGAGTAATCCTTCCTTTCAGTTAACTGGTTTTTGATCCGACCGATATGATCCATCCGTCCTTCCATTTTTTATGCCGCTTATCCTCATTAGGGTCGCGGGTTTGCTGGAGCCTATCCCAGCTGGCTTTGGGCGAGAGGCGGGGTACAACCTGCACTGGTCTCCAGCCAATCTCAGGGTAATTTCTGCTTAGTAGAATCTTTAGAGCATAAAAACCGGTTCACGACCTTAATACGGCTTTTCACATTAGTAGAGCCCTCTAGACATGAACACCCCATGAATTACTTTTACACTTCTAATACCCACAATGGTAAAAATAGGCCATTAAAGAAAAAGATATAGACCCACACTTTCTGTTCTGTACAGCAGTGGTGCCCTGTGTGTGTTGAGATTGGGCACCGAACAAATATGCACATCAGCGAGGGCAGCGAGTGATATGGAGGTTCTGAGTTTCATCTTGACGTGGATTACGGCCATAACAGTAGCCTGTGTTACTGATTATTGTGAGATCATTCAAACTCGCAATATGTTCCGCTGATCAAGTCTGGTGCTTGTGTGTCTCACTGCAGACACCTGGTGACCAGTGTAGAACATTACATATCATCACAGCATCTTTGAATGCATCTTCTGAATGCCTTATATTTGTCTTTTACTTCATTAAGTCATTTGTAAAAGGTGGAAAATGCTTCATTTATGCAAAAATAAATACGATTAGCTAAAAATTGGCCGCATTCAAACACAAAACAGCATTTATTAATTAATACACTACTGATAGCGTGAAGCTGCAAAATTCCAAACGCAACGGGACTAAGGATCACCGTTCTGACACGATTTTTCCCACCAATATATGCCATTCAGAAAAATGACTCATACTTTTTTACCGAGAGGAGCCGAATCAGAATCCCGTCCTTTTCAGAACATTCTAATATATGCACCAATTTCCTACCCCTTTGTCATTGTGCAACCTCAGACGCATCCATTCTTACTGTCCCTTTGCATTAGCCTTCAAAACGTGACCCAGAAACTTCATGTTACATCAGCACAAAACATACAATACAAGACAAAGACAACCAAATTGTGTGCTGGATGCAAAATTCAATTACTCACGTCCTTCAGAGACGGTGGTTTCCAGGTGAATCAAGCCTGGCTCCTTGTCCAGACCCATTTTCGACCTGAAATGCAGACAACCTTTATACACCTCTAGTTTCCACTTTTCTTTTGATCACTGCTGCAAGCTATGCCAAAATGGAGCCAATAAAAGCTGCAAGTTCAAGCATTTTAATAAAGACGACAAGAAACACTATTGATTTCAAGAAATAACTCATGCCAAAACAGGAGGGTGGTGTTTGTGTTCATCTCTCTGGCACATTTTGTCTTTGGCAACAATCACATCAAAAGTAAAGGTTGTCATGATCTAAGGTGGCTGTCGAGTGGTTGGCCCCCATGATGCAGAGACAAAGACGCAGAGTGCAAAATAACAAGTCCTTCAATAAACAGGAGCAGGTGCAGAGGTAAGAGCAGTGTGCAGGAAGAGCAAAAACCGACAGAGAGAGAGAGAGAGAGAGAAAAAAAAAGTGAAAATCCACTCTTGGCGGGAGCAGCAGGGAAGGATCTAAGTGACAGCCTGGGCGAGGAAAACTGAGGTGACTACAGTGATGAACCAGCGGCATCCCTGTGACAACACTGAGCTTATAAACATAACTAATTGCTATTGGGAACAGCTGTGCCTAATCCCCCTGGGGTAAAGTGGCTGTATCTTACCCCCAGCAGGAAGTGCAGCACTCCAAAATAAGAGTTAAGTGTCCTTTGATCATTTTTGTTCATCATTTATATGCATGTAGAATTGTTTTATGCACGTAAAACTATTGTAAAGAACTAGAGTCAATCACACCATACCTGGGGGGCATATTGTATGCTAAACGGGAAATGTACTCAAACCGAGGCAAGATTTTGGTGTACAACATATGCTAACATAGGTTCCACTGTAGCAGTGGGGGGGGGTTGGGGTGGGTGGTGGGGGTGTTTGCATTTTTTGGGGGATAGCTTCTCTGGGGATGATATGACAGAAAAAAAAAGTGGATATAACAATGTAGTCCATGTACAGCTTGCTATCTAGCTCTTCAGTCATGACTTTATGTGTACGTTTACATTATAATAATGTAATAATAATAAGTACAAAAAGTGCATCAGTGGTTAACATTGTTGGCCACACCTGGAAGATCTGGGTTCGAGTCTCCTTTGGACATCTCTGTGTGGAGTTGCATGTTCTCGCCGTGTGTGCGTGGGTCGTTCTTTCCAAGATTCCAAAGACATGCATGCGAGGTTAATTGGCGACTCTAAATTGCCCATAGGTATGGTTTGTAGTGATGCCTGATATTGGCTTTTTGCCGATTTCCAATATGCCGATATTGCCAAACTGTCAATATCGGATCCCGATATCAACCGATACCGATATATGTCTGCTGTTTTACAATGAGTCCAGTTGGCCAGGGGTCTGAGGGGAAAGTGCGAAGACGACGCTGCCAAAGATGTTAGTTAGGTCAAGATACTGCGCTGTGGGCTGCAATAGTGCTAGCCACCAGCATCTGCTGATTTGCTGATTTTTCACGGAAATCAGCCACCGACCCCTAACTGTATGGGGGGAAAAAACGACCAGTCCAGGGTGTACCCTGCCTCCCGCCCAAAGTCAGCTGGGATAGGCTCCAGCATACCCGCGAACCTAATGAGGATAAGCGGCATAGACAATGGATGGATGTATGGGAAAAAAACAAGACCGATAGTGACCGATATCGCATATTTATGCCAATATCGGAGTGATAATAGCGGCTACATCCCTAGTTGTTGTATCCTGCCATTGGCTGGCGACCTGTCCAGGGTGTACCCCCGCCTCTCGCCCAAGGTCAGCAGGGATGGGCTCTAGCATGCTCCCGCCACCCTATTGAGGAAAAGCGACATAAAAGACATCCTGTTTTGTTTTTGTATCAAGTTTCAGTGCCTCACCAGCCACTAACCACAATGCACGTCACCGGTGGCACATTGCGATATCAATACTGCATTTACGGTAACTGGAAAATGACTTTTCTCACAATCAGACAAAATTGTTCTCGGGCCTTGTCAACATGAGGAAGTGACTGGATGTTGGTTTCCATTACAGGTGACGTCGTTTATTAGATTTATGATTACTGCAGGAAATAAATGTCCAGGCACTTCACAAGGGATCTTCTCAACAAGATGGAGGGGAAGGCTTCCTGACAAGCCGTTGGTTTTCTCTCCACTGTGAAGAAGCTCACAGATGGAACAGCATATCATCATTACAGTGTAACGTTAAATATGTATTAAAAAGAGTGGGGGATCAGAGTGGAAGCCAAGAAAGCACGTGGTGCAGGAAGAACCTGAAGGCCAAGAAAAATGTCGCTACCTTGTCCTCATCCATACATTATCTTCATCCAGCTTCCTCGTCCATGGTTGGTCCAATAAGTTCACATAATTTCTGATATTTTTACCCTTTAAAATGTTTTTTTTTTATGTATTTTTATTCTTACGTGGTTTCATGAGGATTAGGTGTCCTTTTCTCAGAGTCCATCCATCCATTTTCTACACCGCTTATCCTCGTTAGGGTCACGGGTATGCCGGAGCCTATCCCAGCTGACTTTGGGTGGGTACACCCCGGACTGGTTGCCAGTCATTCGCAGGGGAGAACATGCAAACTCCACACAGAGATGCCCAACGGACCCTCATCTCCTGAGGCCAACATGCTACCCACTCAGCCACCGTGCGGCTTTCTCAGTATCTTCAATAGAAACAGATGAAAATGACGTCCTTTGTGTTGAGGTGGGTTTTCACCCAGCTAGGCCGTACGATTCTACAACCCTAATTAGTGCCAAAGCTGAAAGCACGAGCACAATGTACACAAGAGCAGTGTAGGTGTAGAACAAGGTCATATTAACTGTTTACAGCCGTCTACACGTTGAACGAGCCGTGGGTTTATTGCGCAGTTATTGCATAGTTATTACACGGTTATTGTATAGGATTTGGAGCAGTTTTTGTTATAGAGTCTGACAGCTGCCGGAAGGAAAGACCTGTTTTTTACCACAATTAATTGGTTCCAGACCCGTCCGTGGTATGTGTATTTCAGCAAATTAGAGTGCATTATTAATAAATATAACATTTTTATAGTTGTTATTTGTTATACTTGTTTATGATGTTCTAAAGATGTTTCTTTACCAATACTAGAGCCCTGCAGACATGGACTACCATCCCTATTTTTATGCATATTACCTAATATAGAAGACATGATAAGCAATAATGAGACATAATACCTCACATGTTAGCATGAGAATGTTCCTTGCTGTTGAAGTAGCACAAATATAATGTGGGTCAATCACATGATATCCATCCTAACTACGGCGTTTGTCACTTGATTGATGGGGAAGCCAGTCTGACATGCGTCTGGCATACATTCACATTATAAAATAATGGACACTGCTGGCTTTGTTTACACCACATTGCACAGCTTACCCACAGGCAATGGGATCTTTGCAGGGGATATAAGAGACAGCGGCCACAGTGAGCACGGCGAGCTACCGAGCTAATGAGTTAGCTTCCAATTTATTTATTCCAAACATTAGGAGGGATATGAAACTGAGTGGGGAAGGAGGACAAAAAGAAGTCAAAAAGATACCACTTCCACATTGAATGAGATCACTTTTTTCACTATATCATGTTGGACTCTGCATCCTTGGTTGACGCCGCAGTACGCATCGCGGTAGTGTCTCATCAAGGTAACATTACTGATGCCTGGTGACCAGAGCTAGTCACAACTACTTTGTCGAGCCACTGGAAATTGCAGGAGGGCATTAGTCCACATAACAGTCTGACTCACGGTGTCACTAACGCAAAGACAGGATGCTAAAATGATCACCCAGCAACTTAACACACACACAGTAGGTTAGAAATATACAAGACAAGTAGAATGATTACCAACAACGATCTTAGATGCTTCCCATCGTGCATTGCTTTTCTTCTCCTGCTTCCCGCCAAAGCAAAGCAATGCATGATTGGCAACAAGTAAAGAATAAAGTGGTCCTGTGGACCACGATATGACATTTTATGATGTGGCACGTAGTATACAGTATATAAGTCCGGTTTGGCTTATATACTGTATGTATAAATCTGAAACCTTACATATTAAAAAATAATAATAATAATCATGCAGGTTCATTGTTTGTTTTAAATAATTGAAACAAATGAGATTCTTTTGCCCCTATTTTGGCTCCAACGCTAGAGGAACGTCTGTTCATTGGACAATTACAAAGACTGCTCAGGACATTTTCACACTCCTTCTCTTCAAGAACGCAATGTCCTTAGAGAAAAAGAACAATGGCATCATCGTGACATCGAGAATGCTTTTTAACACAGCTGTGTTGTTCAAGTCATAAAATAAGGATCAGATGATGCAGAAAGGGTTGGGTTTGTGGAAGAGGCTGGGATGCACAGCTGCCAAAAACATGATGAAAAACATGATAAATATAGTCATAAAAGAAAAAGCTCCTTTTCATATCATTTAAATAAAAAAAACATTTTGTTACTTGAAAATGACCAGTGACGAACAATTCTGAAATTGCTGAGACAATTATTAATTATTTCAAGATAGGGATAACACATACATACACATACACAACGTCTATACAGTATATGCATACACTCCGGGAGGTATTCAGTATTAAGTCTTGATGACACTAACAGTCATACTGTACACGTATATGGGGAAAAGGACTTTCAATTGTAATCATTTTAGTTTAGGACAGTAATCCCTAGCCGCTTTACATTTTGCAGCTGCACTATCATGATTTTTCAACAATATGAATAAATCACCACAGAAAAAAATGCACATTTGGGGAATTTTTACATATTTTTGGAGAGAAGGCAAACTCATTTTCACAGCATTGGCCCCCACCAGGGGGCGTTCACCGTGGCCGAGTGGTTAAAATGAGTGGCAGACACTTTTTGATTGACATTTACTTGACTGTATTACTTTACTTCCGCTGTAATTCCATTACTCTTTTATTTTCTATCCTCACAACAGTTTATTCTTGTCCTTATCATTATTTTTAACCGTTACGCCACGCCATCGACCACGACATTGGCCACCACCAGGGCAGCATCATCGTGGCCGAGCCATTCAAGAATGGCAAGTAAAGTAATACAGTCAAGTAAATGCCGCGACCGATGCCGTGGTCTGTGCCGATGCCATGGCGTAACGGTTAAAAATGATTGAAAATTTAGGAATAACGTCAAGAATGAACTGTTGTGAGGATAGAAAATAAAAGAGTAATGGAATTACTGCACAAGTAAAGTAATACAGTCAAGTAAATGCCATTCAAAAGGTGTCTGCCACTCATTTTAACCACCGTGTCATGGCTCGGTCACGATGAACGCCCCCTAGTGGTGGCAATGCTGTGGCCGATGGCGCGGTCATTGCTGTGGTTAACCATTGGCCACATAATGAGCTCGCCCTTGTTGTATTTTTTAAGTAAACTAATCACTTGTAAGCATAAAAATGGATACATGAAGTAAAATACAATACAAATGTAAGGCATGCAGATGATGCATTCAAAGACGTTGTAATGACGTAGTGTCCCAAATTGGTCACTAGGTGCCAGTAATGTTACATCGACGAGACAATAACCACCACAAGAACTACTGTACAGAAACCAGAAGTAAAAACAGAACCCCATCCCCAATGCTAACGTGTGTGAGTCTACATTATGTCTTATTTATGTGTTGAATTGCTCATTTTCTCTCATTATGTTTATTTTATTGGGCAATACAAGTGCAGATGTCAGGGTTTGCTCTTTGGGCAAAGTGCGCTACCCCAGAAATAAATGAAAAGACGTTCAGGTGCCGTGAAAAAGGCTCTTTATTGAGCAAAGCACAAAGGAACAAAAAGGCACAGCTCCACCTAAGAGGAGGTTGCAAATAAGAAACAGGTGCACATCCGGCGAGAGCAAAGTTGCCAAAGTGGCGTGAAAAAGGGAAAAGAACAACACAGAAAACAGTGTATAAACTATGCAAAAATCAAAACTAAACTTCAACCTCGTCATCAATCATATGTATGGCTCTAATCATATTTTTGCCTAATCCATCCTTTGTCTGGGTTCCAGACAAGACCGCGATGAGTGAATTTCCACAAAATAGGTTTCCTGGTGCTTGTGTGTCCCACCTAACATCACAGTAATATTACTGACACCTAGTGACCGGTGTGGAACACTACATGTCATCACAACGTCTTCTGAATGCTTATATTTTGCCATTTTAATGCTTGAGAAGGCAAACATTTGCTGAAATATGCCTCGACTGATGGTAGGTCATAACCAACCACGGAACAATTTGACTTATGAATTTAGATATTTTTGAACAACCGTGATAGAGCAAAAGTCAAAGCACAAAATACTAAATACTCCTGGAACTAAATCATCCACAAATACAAATAATCATAAAATTGGCCAATCAAAACATACAAAAAGTATCAAATAGGAAAGGCTGTAAACATAAAAATGAGGTTTCAAACTGAATTAATGTACTCATCCGTTTGTGCATGTAAACATGCTGAGTATGTGGGTGGTGGCGAGGGTGGGTTTAGGGTTTAGATCCAGTATTTGGTGCTACGTGGCTGGCCTCACCTCATGCAGCCCTGGTCCCTCTCTTCCTTGGGCATGACAAATGTTCCTATCTGTGGTTTTTTTCTGTTAGTAGGCAATTGCTTTAATTCTCTTGGCTTTTATTTCCAAAAAGTACCTCAAGGAAACAGTATTCAAGCCGAGAAAGATCTGCGGTCAAGAAAAGTGCCACAACAGTCAAATAACAGTAATAGAGTGTAGAGCATCACTGTAGCCATCCCCCGCCAGTTTGCTTTGAATTGCTGCGGTCCGAATCTCAGTACTTACCAGTAGAAACGATTGGGAGCCACTCTCTCATGCACCAGTTGCCACCTCCTCCCGAACTCCACCGAGCTGTAGAGCTGCATCAACACAATCAAACGCTAATGAGTATTTTTTCACATTCGACAGCAGCGACAACACATTGCAGTCAACACCTTGACACAATGAAATATGGCGCCTGCCCTCCAAACAAACAAACATCTAGAGAAACTGTAGGCTTTTAAAAAGGAGTGGGGTGACAATTAGTGTCGTCCCCACGGAAACATCTGCCCCAGCGATTCGGACCCGGGCAAGCAGAAGAAAATGCATGAATGGTTGGGTGGATATTGTCGTACACATGCACATACAAGTCTCTTCATTAAGCACATTTTACAAATTCAATTAAATCTTTTGGCATTCATGAGCCTGACATGAAAAGGTCCTGAAAGCTTACATCTCAGATCATTAACTGCTCCGTTTTTGTTTGTTGGTTTTAACTGCACGGTGCATTACAATGTATATGTTACAGATTTTTTTCCTCTGGTAGGGAAAGTGTCGTGGAGAATGATGAAGCCAAACACACCACGTCAGTAGTAGGGGGAAAAAGGCCCCCTCATTTATTCGCACTTGTCTTTTATACACTTCTGGCACACCACGATCTGCACGTACTCTCTTGGACTCCTTTCCATAAAAGGACATGTTTTGCAGACTTTTTGGCACAATACAATCTGCATGTACTTTTCCAGGAAGCTTCTCCATAACAGGACATGTTTTGCAGACCTTTTGGCACAACACAATCTGCATGTACTTTTCCAGGAAGCTTCTCCATAACAGGACATGTTTTGGTACACTTTCTGTCACAATGCATGTGACTGAAAACACATTATATACTAAGCATGTGGAGTTCACAATTTCACAATAAAAGTACTGTGTTTCGTGTTTTATAATGGTCTTTTTTGTCAACCAGCACAACGGTTTCCCACGAACAAGCATGAACAAATCTGTTTACTTTCCAGCTTACAGCCGTAATGCGATGAATTATAAAACATGATGATGTTTCCATTGAAGGCACGAGCATCCATGCGTAATGTGTAAACAACTATTCATTTATGGGTGACTGAAATGCGACTCGCTATTCTATTTTGAAATGGGAGGCCATCTAGTTACTCAAACCCGGAGGGCGAAGCAATGGACTGACTTTTCAGCCAGTTTGTAATGCATAATACACATCTGGTGGTGACAAACGTCCGGAGGTTACTTTTGGTTTAGTCCATGGCTGGGTCCAAACAATCGGATGCATTGAGACCATCGGCACTACTGATAGATGGACTATCAGCATTAAAAGCTACCAATGCATGTTTGGCCGGGTTACTGAAAGGATAATGAAAAAAACCTTGCATGCTTTTGTTGTTCTATACTTTACGTGTTTTTATTAGGTTAGTGTACCTTGTTATTATTGTTGTATGTATGCTGTTAAAATATATGATATAATCGAGTGTTTATTGTACTGGACCGTTCCCTGGCTGCTTTGTCTAGTTCCCGGGGCATTCCCAGGTCAGTTGAGAGACACAGTCTCTCCAACGTGCCGTCCTACTTGTCGGATGTGTCCTGAACACCTCCCCAGGGAGGCGTCCAGGAGGGATCCTGACCAAATGCTCGAGCTACATGACCTGGCTCCTGTTAATGTGGAGGAGCAGCGGTTTTACTCCTATTTTCTTCTGGCCGACAGCACTTCTCACCTTATCTCTAATGAAGACCCCAGCCTTCCTACGGAAGGGACTTGTTTTGGCTACTAGCACCTGCAATCTTGTCCTTTGGGTCAATACTCAAACCTCATGACCAGGTAAAGGTAGGAAAGTAGATTAACTGGTAAACTGAGAGCTTTGCCTTTCGGCTCAGCTAACGCTTCACCATAACATCCAGAATCCCTATCACTCCAGTTCCCGATCCCCCGAACACCCCGATCTCATCCCCAACATGGAGATTGCACTCCACCCGTTTCCGGGCAAGAACCGTGTACTCGGACTTGGAGGTACTGATTTATTATTGCGACCGGCTGCGAATCAATTTAGTGAGAACTGAAGCCCCATGAAGCCAGCAGGACCATATAATCTGCAAAAAGCAAAAACCAACTCCTGCAGTCACTTAACCGGATCCCCTGGACGCCCTGGCTGCACTTAGTAGGTCTGTCCATAAAAAGTCATGAACAGAATTGGTGACAAAGGGCAGACTTTGCAGAGTCCAACGCTAACTGGAAACAAGTCTGAACTACTGTGGACCAAGCTCAAGTACCAGTCGTACCGGGAGCAAACTGCCCGAATCAGTCTGCTATCCCATTCTGCCGGAATACCTCAGACGGGATTCCCCGTAGCACATTTGCAAATGTTTTTTTTCAAGTAGACAAAACACATGTAGACTGGTTGGGCAAACTCCCATGTACCTTTAAGGACCTTAGTCTCAAGCTGGTCCACAGTTCCCTGACCAGGACGACACCCACACCGCTCCTCCTGATTCTGGTGATGTGCATGTGTTTAATGAGAGAAGATAATTACAATATGTAGCGATACATCTAGTAAGTATAACTATTAGGCAGCTACTTTATATTACTTCGGGTGAAATAGGATTTTTTAAAACACATTTAATTGCAAATTAAAAGTCAAAAACTGTGGTGCGTTTCAGATGCTGAACTAAAATTGGGTATAATTTAGCAGTCTAAGAAATATGAACAATTATATACTAATACTAATGTGCACACATTAGACAGCCCAGTGTGAAAAACAAATACATGGAAATATATTCAGATGGCTCTTACTGGTATTTTCTAACTTGAACATAAAATGAGCATAGCAAGACTACAACTGTGTGGGTTCAAATACTAGCAAGTATGCACAGTAAATCTTTACACGAGCCCGTCTGTCACCGCATTCGTGCCGAGCTGCGCTAAGCACGACGGCGGTTGGCTGGGTGGGTAGGAAATCACTTTGGCTAATGATTCTACCAGGAAGAATAAGTGTATAGTAACGCGAGTGACAGCACGGCACATAAAGCAGAGTGGAAGGTGGCTGAGGGTTTTACAGCCCCACAGATGCAGCAGCACCGCCGGAAAAGAGTGAAGACGTTGAAAAGGGAAGCAGACTTGGGGTGACGGTGAATCAGACGGAGAACATGCAAACTCCACACAGAGATGCCCAACGGAGATTCCAACCCTGAACCTCCTGACTGTGAGGTCAATGTGCTACCCACTCATCCACCGTGCGGCTCCCATTCATATATTTATTTGTTTGTTTTATGAACGGAAAAAACATTTTTGTTTTCACTTTTTACTTGTATGTGAAACCCACACATCGGATCCTTCTCCAGGAAAAGTTATGGTACTTTGTTAAAATCGGATCACCTCCCGGTGAGCTAGCAAGTATACTCCTCCAACTTGGCAGTTAAATTCATGCTTTCATTTATCCATTTATCCATCTTCTGTGCCGCTTATCATCATTATGGTCGCAGGGGTATGCTGGAGCCTATCCCATTCACCAAAAAAGGTTGACTTTTCCTCTCTATGGAAGAAGAGCAGTGACAATGACCTTTCAGCTCATGCGCGCCACCGCCCCTTCAGGATGAAGCAAGTACTGCAGGTGCCTCCACGTATGAGATTTTTGTGGACTTTTTTTTCGTGGGATTCGCCAAGAACGACGTCACACTTACATTAAAGACATTACAAAGGCTCACCAGCTCGCTAAGCATTTTACTTTTTGACAGTTTTGTTTTCTGCCTTGCAGTATTTCTGCCTATGCTCAAGAACAGAATGCCGCATTGGCAAAATTTAGAATATCCTAATCCGAGTCATAATTTCTGTATAAATTATGCATTAAGAATAAAGATTCCCGCTCAAAGGAGTCATTCATTTCCAGCTTTCCAGGTATTAACACAAAGCTAGAAACACGTGTTTACCTTTGAGGTCTGTAGTCCATGTTTGCACACGTTCCTCGCAAATCACACTCCCGTGCATGTCGCAAAATTTGGTTTTCAAAGTTATCCACTCGTGTCAGACATCTGTTGTGTGCCAGTTGCTATGACATTCGAATTTCATGCATGTGTGCATTATTGGCGTACACAACCCTAAAAACATCATTTTTGCACTGCCTCCACACCTTTAGCGCCATAGGTTCTCGGGGTGCATGCAGGATGCAGAATGGAATGGGTACATAAAGAACGTACGTCACTCACTTACCTTTTGCTCGTGACTGTAAGCCAGGATCCAGTCCTCTTGCTCGGGGTGGAAAAGCAGGCTGAGGATGTAGAAGGTCAGCCGGTATTTCTGGTACGTGGCTCCTTCATCCGAACTAATCAGAAGGCTGCTTTCCACCTCGGGATCAGTTAACAGCATAATCTTTTGGGGAGAATCGCAAGCAGGTTAGTTGTTTGGACTCGGGTAGGCCCGTCGGCATGGGCCTTGTTTTTCCACCTTCCTCAGCAATTAAGCACCAACATAAACTGGTACTGGGAGAGGTTGGAAACTGGAACAGGCGCGAGTGTTGAAGCGGAAGACGTGCAGCCGCACTGCAAGGGTGCGGAAACGTGCGGACATTTGCAATGCATGTGTGGATGATACCTGGCATGGTACACATTGTACAATACAAAGTCTATACTGTAGGTAAGTCTCTACGCATGAAAACAGCTAAAATGCTAACACCTAGCATCATAGTCAACCTATAAGTCCTACTTATTAAAACGGCAAGAAATGCTAACCATGCTAACATACAGCACTTAGTGTGGTAGCCTGAGCGTCTGGATATGTTAATACTCATAAAAAATACTACAATGCCAATGTTGGCATGCTAGCAATGCTAACATGCTAACTGCTAATGTTGTTAACATTCATGAAAACGGCAGGAAATGCTAGTATGTCATTGTTTGCATGCTAGCAATGCTAATGTGCTAACGTTAGCATGCAAAAAAAATCTAGCATGAAAGCATAAAGGGTTCCTGCGAGTTCTTCTAATAAAAACAGCAACAAACGTCACTATGCTAACGTTAATATGCTCGCATATTACATGGTAGTGCTAAGCGTCTGGATATGTTAATAAAAATACCACAATGCTAATGTTTGCATGCTAGCAATGCTAACATGCTAACTGCTACCATGCTAACACATGATTGAGTTGCGCGTCTAGGCTTTGAAAAGGTTTAAATCCCTTGAGAAATGTGCAAATGGTGGAGGTTTGAAGCCATTTCATTTTCTAAAAACCTTTGAATTTGGATTTTTTTAACCAAAACCGTAAATTGTTCTCTTTTGTATTTGTAGCATTTAACAAATAGAAATTATATTGGTAATCCTAACTAACCTAAAACAGGTGTTTAATCGGACTTAATTTCAGATAGTGAGAAGAAAAAATGTTTATGAGTCTTTGTTGTAAACTTTTGGTTTAAACCGTGTGTGCATTGGGTTGACTGGTGACCGTTCCAGTTGCCGATGGTCATCTGGGGTAGGCTCCAGTTCCCCGCGATCGTCTGTAGACAATGGACGGATAGGTAGGATTTAAGGGTCAGTTTATTTATCTATCTTATCCATGCACGCGTTAACTATCATCAACTGAGGCTTTGCATTGTAGCATCAAAATGACATTACTGTACAACACATGGAACTGATTTGATGGAATCACTGCTCAGTCAAGCTGTGCTTAATTTGGCATTTGGGTGGTTGTGACTTGGTTTCCCAATAATCTCTCCTATTTGAGGCAACAATGATACAGACTATGCCAACGGAGTGGGTGTGTTCTGTTGGGAATGTCATGTCAGTGCATTGTGGCAAACATTATAGTAAACATTTTGAAATGTTAGGGACTGGAAAATTAGGAACCGGGGGACACGGTTGGAGGGTCCTGAAAATTATGTTTTCTCCAAAAGGGGGACGCTGCAAAAAAAAATTTGGGAACCACTGCACTAAGTCAGTAATGTTGCATGTTTAAATCAAACATGTTTATTTTTTTGGTTACAACTGCGCTCCGAAATGTTAGGAACTGTAAAATAATAGCTGATCCACTAAGTCAGTGGTTTCCAAACTGGGGGGCGCCCCCTAGGGGGAGCCCGGTGTTATGGCAGGTTCATGGCGCGTGGCAACCATGAACACATTTCATTATTACAGTATTGTTTTTATTGTTTTTCTTTTTTGGGTTTTTGGGGGTGGCACGGTTGGGGACCCTGAAAATCATTTTTCTCCAAAAGGGGGGCGCTCCCAAAAAATGTTGAGAACCACTGCAGTAAGTCAGTAATGTTGCATGTTAAAATCTAACATGTTTATTTATTTATTGTTTTGGTTAAAACTGTTAGTTGCGCTCCGATCGATCGGCAACCCATCGGTATACCGATTTCCATGAAAAACCACGAGATCGGCAAATGCCATTAAACGCCTTTTAACGCCAATCACAAAAGTCGATCACCTTTTGTGCACTTTAGTATCTTGAGCTAACTAACATGTTTGGCAGCGTCGTCCTTGCACTTTTTCCTCCCACAAAACAACCATGTCCGCCACCGAACTTAAAACTATCTTGCAGGGGTAGCACATCACTGTACTCTCACATCCAAAGTCTCCTTAAAGGAGGAGTGTCATCCTTTGTTCTCTTCAAAAAGTAAGCTGAATATGTTTTTGTCTAAATGGAGACGATTTCATGGTTTCTTTTATCATATTAATAAGTCAGTAGCAGGGGTGCAGCCAGGAATTCTGGGTCCCATGATAAAAAATCACTTCAGCCTTCCTTACCTTGGCCATGTCTACCCAACACCTTGTACTTCTGGACACTCAAGGTAGGTTGCATTGTTGCAATTGCTTCCTGGCTGAGTCACAATTATTATATTTACTATTTTCACGTCTCTTATGATTCCTTTGGCTCTTTTTAAATCTTTGTTTGTTTTCTGTGACACTGTTGACTATTGCAACAAATCATTTGTTGATGCTGTGATCATGCCGCAGTATCCCGCCCACCTATTTACTGGCATTCACTTGACTGTAGTATTTAACCTGTGCAGTAATTACTCTTTTACTGCATTTTCTAACCCTCACAATAGTTTATTCTTGTCTTTATTCCTTATTTTCAATTATTTTAACCGTTATGCCATGCCATTGGCCACAGCATTGGCCACCACCAGGGGGCGTCTACCGTGTCACGCATTTTAACCACTGTGTGAATGGCTCGGCCACGGTGAACGGCCCACTGTTAGTGGCCAATGCCGTGGCCGATGACCGTGGTCTGTGGCCGATGGCGTGGTCATTGCTGTAGTTAACCATTGGCCACAAAATGAGCTCGCCCTCTCTCCTATCAGGAGGCTGTGTGTGACTGGCCAATCTCAGAGCGTGAAAAATGAATACGTGAGTAGTAACCTAATGACCATTTTTGTTTATCACGATTACAGATAATGATGAGCAGTACTTGTACTCTTGACCAAAGCTGACAAATAACTGTGCACACCTTTAGAGGGGTGTTGAAGCCTCCCTTATTACACAAATACACATCAGCTCATATTCAATTCAATCAAGTGTATACATCTTGGAGTTTGAGAACATGCAGAACAGTATGACGTTGTCAAAAGACCGACTTGCCTAATAAGTGTGTACGCAGTGTAAGCACCAGCAATCAAACTCTACCACCCCGTGTGCCTGCAAGCAAACGCCTTCCACAAACTAGTCAGAATTACTACATCTTGTTTATATGCTGCATCGATGAGGTGCTACCAGATGTTTAATCCAGGAGATGAAACAAATGCAGCTCTTTTGAGGTGAGGCATTTACTGTCAAGGCTAACCACTGTCTGACATTTTAGTTCACCCAGGCCCCCGACAGACCCTGCTTGCTGCCCTTCACTTTAATTGGGTTCCCGTTGCAGTTTGCAGGTTACTTTATCGATTGCTGTGATACCTTGAGTGGGATTATTTGGATGCAAGGTGTTTTTACAAAATGACATATGAATGTAACTTTTACTGGTGCTTTACGAACAAGTGACAGGACGTATCCCCAACTGAGGCCTCTTAATCATGCCGTGAAGTAACGAATCAACCCTGCAATCAATTCAGTACGTGAATAAGCTGGACTTTGACAGATGCATATGGCATGTTACTTCCTGGCAGTGCCACTAGTATTGTATTATGCCACTAGTATTTCTATCCCCATGTTTTCAATAGCTTTGAATCTCCGTTGGGCATCTTTGTGTAGAGTTTGCATGTTCCCCGGTGAGTGTGTTGGTTTTCTCCGGGTACTCCGGTTTCCTCCCACATTCCAAAAACATGCATGTTAGGTTAACTGGCGACTGGCCCACAGGTATGAATGTGAGTGTGACTGGTTGTCTATACTGTATGTGCCTTGCGATTAATTGGGGACCCGTCCGGGGTGCACCCCGCCTCTCGCCCAAAGTCTACTGGGACAGGCTCCAGCCCAGACCCTAGTGTGGATAAGTGGCAGAGAAAATGGACGAATGCTTTCATTAGGACAACAGAGCTCGTTCACCAACTCTTCTACCCACACTCGTATCCCACTTGTGCACTTGAAGAATGTGGCATTCACCAGTTGTTTTCAAGCAAAAGGCTACATTATTCTTACACACGTTAAAATGAGTTGTGATTGAGCTAAAGTTATTGTTTCTTTGTTGCATTATCTGGGATTGTACAGCTCTATAATTTAAAATATCAGTGTCATAACTTAAATGTGCATATTTCTAGACTGATATAGAGTCATATTCAACCACAAGCCTCAAAAAATGCATTAACTAATATATTTTGGGAAAAATGTGAAGTATTGTACATGAAAGTTATGTTACATCAAAGTAACTTTTATCCACCAATATGCTCCGCACCAGGATTCACATGCGAGCAGGTTGCAAGAGCATGGATGAAAGCCCAGAGAACCAAACAAGCCGCACCTGCAGAATCAAAGAACACTTTTGTTTTAACAAAAATAAAAAATGAAATGGCGCAGATTCAAAGAACCATAGAAGAGTGATCGATCATAGTCTCTTTCTGTATTATTCTCTGGCTGTCTGACTTTGTGTCCTTTATGCTGCCTGTAATCACATATCATTTTGTCATTTAGCCATTTGGAAATTGGGCTTGCATGCGTTCCGAGCAGCTGGTCATTACCCCAGCACAACCATTACATTCACCTTAAGTCGGCTTGTTATCTATCAGTCTTTCCTTACACGTACTGTACTGTCCAGCTAAAGATGTTGCAATTCACAGAAAAATCAGTGATTAAGGAATATATTCCTTTTCTCAGACATCCCCCCCTAAGTGATCACTATAAGTCCAGCCGTTCCCACTTTTACCTGTCAGCAAATGTATTCCTTTAATTTCTTTCATGCGCATTGGGGGCAATACCTTTTGTTTTAATCTGCAGTAAGCACTGAGTACTTTAAATAGTTAGATATTACTGTTGTACTTTTAAATTCTGTATGATAACTTAATGACAGCCTCACTCACATAGCACAACTACAGTTGCGCAACACCCCCATGTATAATTGGAAAAGTGCTGAAAGATACTAAGCAGACATGCAATCAACATAGACACAAACTGTTTGAGCCAGTCGCTCTCACATAAGCATTTACGATATTATGATATTGGAAAAAAACTTAAGACATTTTACGGCAATCACCTACCCAGCATGGCTTTAGTGATGATTAATAATTTGGGTTTACTGTGTAGACAAATAATGATATCAGTTTGTGAAATCGATGAGTGAGCAGACTATGGTCCCTGTCTAATTTGCAATGAAATATCCAACTTCAAAGTTTTTTTCTCCAAGTGGCAATATCTTTATGTATGCTAATGACTGGAAGGCACAACTGCACCATTTAATTGCAGTCCTTAATAAGTCTTCTTTTCCTTTGGGCTTATCCCTTCAGGGGTCGCCACAGCGAATCAATTGCCTCCATCTAACTCTGTCTTCTGTATCCTCTTCTCTTGCGCCAACTACCCTCATGTCCTTTTTCACTACATCCATAAACCTTCTCTTTGGTTTTCCTCTAGGCCTCCTGCCTAGTAATTCAAAACTCAGCATCCTTCTACCAACATATTCACTATCTCTCCTCTGGACATGTCCCAACCATCTCAGTCTGGCCTCTCTGACTTTATCTCCAAAACCTCTAACATGTGCTGTCCCTCTGATGTGCTCATTCCTGATCCTGTCCATCCTGGTCACACCCAAAGAGAACCTCAGCATCTTCATCTCTGCTACCTCCAGCTCTGCCTCCTGTCTTGTCCTCAGCGGCACTGTCTCTAAACCAAACAACATCGCTGGTCTCACCACAGTTTTGTACACCTTTCCTTTCCTTTTAGCTGAAACTCTTCTATCACACATCACACCCGACACTTTTCTCCACCCATTCCAGCCTGCCTGCACACGCTTCTTCACCTCTTTTCCACACTCTCCATTGCTCTGGACTGTTGACCCTAAGTACTTAAAATCCTCCACCTTCTTTATCTCTTCTCCCTGTAACCTCACTCTTCCACTTGGGTCCCTCTCATTTACACACATGTACTCCGTCTTGCTGCGGCTGACCTTCATTCCTCTCCTTTCCAGGGCAAACCTCCACCCCTCAAGCTTCTCCTCCACCTGTTCCCTGCTCTCACTACATATCACAATGTCATCTGCAAACATCATAGTCCATGGAGATTCCTGTCTAACCTCGTCCGTCAGCCTGTCCATCACCATAGCAAACAAGAAGGGGCTCAGAGCTGATCCCTGATGGAGTCCCACCTTCACTCGGAACTCCTCTGTCACACCTGCAGCACACCTCACTACTGTCTTACAGTCCTCGTACATGTCCTGCACCGCTCTAACATACTTCTCTGCCACTCCAGACTTCCTCATACAATACCACAGTTCCTCTCTGGGCACCCTGTCATAAGCTTTCTCCAGATCTACAAAAACACAATGCAGCTCCCTCTGACCTTCCCTGTACTTCTCAATCAACATCCTCAAAGCAAATACTGCATCTGTTGTACTCTTTTTTGGCATAAAACCGTACTGCTGCTCACAAATGCTCACGTTTGCCCTTAGTCTAGCTTCAACTACTCTTTCCCATAACTTCATTGTATGGCTCATCAGCTTTATTCCTCTGTAGTTGCCACAACTCTGCACATCTCCCTTGTTCTTAAAAATGGGCACCAGCACACTTCTCCTCCATTCCTCAGGCATCTTCTCATTATCTAAGATCTTGTTAAACAACCCGGTCAGGAACTCTATTGCCACCTCTCCTAGACACTTCCATACCTCCACAGGTATATCATCAGGACCGAGTGCCTTTCCATTCTTCATCCTCTTCAATGCCCTCCTCACTTCTTCCTTACTAATCTTTGCTACTTCCTGGTCCACAACAGTCACCTCTTCTACTCTTTGTTCTCTTTCATTTTCCTCATTCATCAACTCTTCAAAGTACTCTTTCCATCTTCCCATGACACTACTGGCACCTGTCAATACCCTTCCATCCTTATCCTTCATCACCCTAACCTGCTGCACGTCCTTCCCATCTCTGTCCCTCTGCCTTGCCAACCTGTATAGATCTTTCTCTCCCTCCTTGCTGTCCAACCTAGCATACAAGTCATCATAAGCCCCTTGTTTGGCCTTTGCCACCTTTACTTTCACCTTACGCTGCATCTCTCTGTACTCCTGTCTACTCTCTTCAGTCCTCTCAGTGTCCCACTTCTTCTTAGCTAACCTCTTACTCTGTATACACTCCTGCACCTCCTCATTCCACCACCAAGTCTCCTTATCTACTTTCCTTCCAGATGACACACCAAGTACTCTCCTACCTGTCTCCCTGATCACAGTAGCTGTAGTTGTCCAGTCATCTGGAAGGACTTCCTGGCCACCCATAGCCTTTTTCAACTCCTTCCTAAAAGTCACGCAACACTCCTCCTTTTTCAGCTTGATGTCAAGATGTCAAGGTTTTTGGCCAAAGATACTAACTTTGTTAGCCATTGCTATATAAATTAGGACAATTTGGTTGTATTACTTAAAGGCATGACCAAAAACATTGGCATCTTTGGCATACCAATATTTTTGGCAATGACTGTACACCAACTGGTTGATTACGATCGACCAGTCAATCTTGGGGTCAATCTTGCTGCTCGTTCTCAAACAATATGAGAAGAAATAAATGTATTATCAAATCAGTGTCCTTCCCTGCCAAAGAGCAACTAAACATATGCCAAAAACTCCCAAGTTGATTTGAATACACCTCAATGCCCCACCGCTCTCCAGGCACCCACCCTGGTGCCAGCACAAGCCACACCGGCTCGTCAACCATTGAAAAAAATCACTGTACTGTCGTGACACAGATCGTTAGGGATGACGTGAGTCATTTGTTAAAATTGTTACATTTGCTAAATGAAGTAGTTTGGTAAAACAGAGCAAAATGCACAACGATACATACTTGTTTACACCACCAACCAATAATAATGCAACTTTTCTATGAAATTCCATTCCATTCCATTTTTGCGGGGGCAACAATCTCGCGTGGGCAACTAGTCTCAGACCACCTCTTCCGGCTCTACCGGTAGGACCCCAAGGCATTCTCAGGCCAGATTTGAGATATAATTCCTCCAGCGGGTCCTAGGTCTTCTCTGGGGTTTTCTCCCGGCTGGGCATGCCCGGAACACAACTGGTGTTCCGGGCATGCCCAGCATGTGGATTCTATACAGCAGAAAAAGTTTAAACCCATGTTTCCAAAAGCCAACGCACCGGCTTTTATTTAGTTTCCGTTTGTTGTCTTCTCTTAATCAGCAGTTCAAAGGCCGTTTGCGAGTATGACATATTTGCGCCTGTACTTGTGTTCAGTGGCACAATTCACAAAAGATTACGAAGCTTGTGAGTGGGAGATGTCTCATCTAACTGTAAATCATATTCCACCCACTGTTCTGTTATTGGCGTTGTCGTCACACAAGGCTGCTATTTTGTTTGAACGCTACGCATCCGCACACATAAGCAGTGTGCAACATGGTTTGTCATTATCACAAAGCATCCGCGATTTATGCAAGACACACAATAAATATCATTCATAAATATTGTCCTTAATAAGGCTTGAGAGTATCCATCTGAATCCATCTGCTGTTCAGATCCTTTCTTGGGAAAATGATTTATTTTTAAACCATTAAAGGCTTTTGGATGAGACTGTATTTGTTGCTCAAGCTATTTTGTCAAGCATCCGCCGTTTGTTGTATTGATACACTCTCATAAATAAGCTGCAGCCACAAACCCAAACATGACACTTCAGAAATGTATCATGTAGTAATTATAACGGATGTAAACCCCTTATTATCCCCGGCCTATTTTATCTCGTGGAGGAGCCCTTGGTCATACCGTATCTGTTTTTGTTGCTGTTCTGATTTGCTTATCACTCTCTTATGATGTCCTCCGTCCTACGTTTGCCCCTTTCTTCATGGATGTCTTACTTTGTCACACTGTCTCCATGCACTATTTAATTTGCTCTATTTCTGGCAGTGTCCCACAGCACTCCTACTATGCCCAGCAGCAACACAAGTCTAATTTACTATACAACCGCAACAGAAAGGCTTTTGTTCGCCAACAGCAGTAGTCACATGGTACTGTGTCAGGGGTGAATGAAGTCCTTTAGAGAAAAATTGCTTTGGCCACGTAGAATCCATATATTCACACAAGGGATGTCTCAATCCACATTTCATCCGATCCGATTTTTTCTATAATCTTGCCGTTACAATCTCGTACCAATCGTTTTCTTTTTTTTTTGTAATTAACTGTTACAAACACACATTTGTGGAACTGAATATGGTTTTTAAATAGCTCTTTAAAAAAGCATTAAAACACTCCAATCAAAGCATTGCTGAATTGCATTTTTTGATTGCAAGTATGACTAACAATATTGTTTGGCTTTTGTAACAAACCTCTGTGAGTCAGGTCCCTAATGAAAATAAAAGTCCATCCAATAAAAGATGACACTGAAAAAAAATGGGCATGCAAAATATTGTAGCGTTGGGATTATTGTGTTGATCCAGGCTGCTGTGCAATGTGTGGGCTACGGAGGGCAGAGGTTTCAGCATGGTGGTTAGAGTCAAGTGCGTAGAATGAGAAGACTAGCAGGTGGAACGTTTTGTCGAAGGACTGAGTGCTTTGTGTTGAAATGCAAATAAATGGCCAACTGAATAACAGCCATCCTGACATTAAAATACTTTTAGGGTGCGACTAATCATTTGACATTGTTATAGATCCATTTGTTGTGTGATTTAGAACAACCAGCGGTTAGAGCAGCACTTCCCATGCGAGCTCCGGGCACAGCGAGGGAAGTCAACCGCTGTTTCAATAGATTTATTTGGACTCAATATCCCGGTCCTCCCACCAGATGCAGGCAAAGCTCTGCTGGTGATGAGAGTTGAACACTCGACGAACGGGAGACTCTGCCAGACGTTCCCAGCACACCCTCACTACGCGTTTGGGTATACCAGGTCTGTCTGGCATTCTTCCCTGCCATCTAATTCAACTCATCACCAGTTGAGGTGATCAGGTGATCAGTTGACAGCTCAGCCCCTCTCTTCACCCGCGTGTCCAGAACATGCGGATGCAGGTCAGATGATACGACCACAAAGTTGATCATAGACCTCCGACCTAAGGTGTCCTGGTGCCAGGTGCACTTATGGACATCCTTATGTTCGAACATGGTGTTTGTTATGGGCAAACTGTAATTCGCACAGAAGTCCAACAACAACACACCACACGGGTTCAGATCGGGGAGGCCATTCCTCCCAACCACGCCCCTCCAAGTCACACTGTCATTGCCCACATGGGCGTTGAAGTCTCCCAGTAGAACCATGGAGTCAGTAGCTGGGGTGCGCTCTAGCACCCGTCTGACCCGTCAGGACCCTTTTCCAAGCCCGAAGGCGTAGGGAAATAACCCTCTCGTTCACCGGGGATGACTCCAACACAGAGGATCCAAGCCGGGGTTCTATTAATAAGCCCACCTCAGCTCACTGCCTCTCCCCTGCAGCAACTTAAGAGTAGAACAAGGTCCAGCCCCATCCATCCATTTTCTTCCGCTTATCCGAGGTCGGGTCGCGGGGGAAGCAACCTAAGCAGGGAAGCCCAGAGGTCCCTCTCCCCAGCCACTTCGTCTAGCTCTTCCCAGCGGATGCCGAGCCGTTCCCCGGCCCCAGGAATTTGGTTCCAGAGCAAAAAACTGTGGGTTGAGGTGAGTCCGACTATATCTAGTCGGAATGTCTTAGCCTCTCCCACGAGATGGGTGTCCTTCCCCACCAGAGAAGTGACATTCCATGTCCCAAGAACCAGATTTGGCCGCCGAAGACCAGGTCGCCCGGACACCCGCCCTCAACCACTGTCCAAATCGCATGGCACCAGACCCTTATGCTTGCCCCTTCAGGTGGTGGGTCTGTACTTCCCCTTGAATTTTGAGAGAGGGGCGAATGGTTTAAAATACCACATATTTAGTGATATAGGGCCCTTTGGTGAAGAAGTACAGAACATAATAATGTAGCAATGTTTGACACTGTAATCTGCAAATTGTTGGGAAAAAACGTAGACAGTAAATCAGTATATTAAATAATAAAATTGTAGGATTACCTTTCTTTTGTTGTTTGGGCTCACGTACAAATAACTGAGTATCGTCTTTGCGCCAACTTTCTCATTCAGTTTCTGGTATGTTGCTCCATAGTCAGTTGACCTGCAATTTGACCAAAAAAAGGTCAGATGAACACTTTATAAATTACTTGCAATTAAAAGTTTCATTGATAACAAAACATAACACGGGTGAGAGCACTGATATAATGAACACATCATCGCAAAACCCAGGATATGTGCAGTGGCCAAATGGCCTCAGTGGAGACTTTCCCTCAGTCAATTATCACACACAAACATGAAATAGCAAAATAGAAAATAGTACAGCTTTTGGTCAGGTTGCAGCTGAGGAGGCTGTTAAGGCAATTATGTATGTGAATGACGTCATACAGACATACTGTACTTCATAGACATAGATCCATTCCATCCGTCCGTGCTTTTTCTTATCTGGGTCCAGGTCATGGGGGCAAAGAGGGAAAACCACCTCATTCACTTCCACCAGGAGGACAGCAAACCATTCCCTGGCCGGCTGTAAAACAAAATCCCTCTAATGTGTCCTAGGTCTCTTAAGATTCAAGTATTCTTTCTACCAACCAACCATATGTTCACTTGGGGTCAAAAGGTCTCAGCCCCCCACTGTAAACAGTGTAGATCGGGCACCGCTTCCCCTTTCTGAGCCGTCTAAGGGTTTGCCAGAACCAAAAAACATGTTTCATGGCATCACCAAACTCCTCCCACATTTGAGTTTTTGCCGACCGCGGCTGAAACCACATGCAGCTTGGCCCGCTGACACCTGTCAGCTGCTTCAGGACTTCCACAAGGCATCCACGTTCTATAAAACTCCTTCAGCTTGATGGCAGTCCACCAGTGGCAACGATCACCTTGCAACCCCAGCTCCGACTGGCTGACTCAGATGTTCCCAGCACACACTCACAATACATTTGAATCTGCCAGGTCCTCATCACCAACTCATCACCAGGTGCTGTCCAATCAGTGTGGTCACAACTCAGCCGCCCATGTGTCCAAAAGAGAAGTGACCTTCTCGTTCACCGGGGATGATTCCAACACAGAAGCACAGAGCCGGGGGCCCTTTAATAAACCCACACTAGTTTGTCACCTCTCCCCTGCAGCGACTCCATAATAGAACAAGGTCTAGTCACTGCCTTCGTGCCAAAGGAGGAAAAGGAGATCCCAAAATCCTGGTCAGTGGAGGAACAGAAGGAGACTCTACAGTAGACAGAAACCCTAACTCCATGTTTATCACTGATGTGACCAAAGAGGGAAATCATTGACATTGTACTTAAATGTCAAGCAAAAAAATAAACCAATTGTAATGGAATTGTAATGGAAACGATAAAAAAGGTTATCAATGAGATCGCAGAACCGCTATTGCACATCAGCAATCTATCATTCCAGACGGGCAAATTCCCAGACAAAATGAAGACAGCTGAAGTAGTTCCAATCTTCAAAAATGGAGATGAACATCATTTCACAAACTACCGACCAATTTCATTATTACCTCAATTTTCCAAAATCATGGAAAAGTTATTCAAGCATAGGTTGGACAAATTCCTCAATAAGGATGACATCCTAGCGGACAGCCAAAAATGATCCAGAGCTAATATTCCCACTTATATGGCACTGATTGAAATCACAGAGGAAATTAGGAATGCTATAGATCCTAGAAAGTTTTATTGAAAGCTTTTGATGCGATCAATCACAGCATCCTAACTACACAATTGGAAAGGTTTGGAATCAAAGGGTTCGTTCTGAACTGGGTTAAAAGCTACCTTGCAAACAGGAAGCAATATGTGAAGCTAGGGGAATATGCATCTACAAATTTAGAGATATTATGTGGCGTACCACAAGGGTCAATTTTGGGACCAAAATGATTTAACTTGTACCTTAACGACATCTGCGAAGTGACAAAACACCTAAAGCTAGTACTAGTTGCAGATGATACCACGGCTTTTTGCTCTGGAGAAAACACGCAAGAGCTAATAGGAAAAGTTTCAGATGAAATGATTACTCTAAAAAGATGGTTTGATGAAAACAGAGAATCCTTGAATGTAAGTAAAACAAAAATGAGGCTATTTGGTATCAGCAGAGGAGATACTTGTGAGGAAATACAAATTGACGGGGAGGGAATTGAAAGGGTGAATGAACATACGTTTTTGTGCGTTATAATTGATGAGGGTGAGGAGCTCGGCCATCCGGGAGGAGCTCTGAGTAGAGCCGCTGCTCCTTCACATGGAGAGGAGCCGGTTGAGGTGGCTCGGGCATCTAGTCCGGATGCCTCCCGGGCGCCTCCCTGGTGAGGTGTTTCGGGCATGCCCAGTCGGGAGAAGGCCCCCGGGAAGACCTAGGACACGCTGGAGGGACTATGTCTCACAGCTGGCCTGGGAACGCCTTGGTGTCCTCCCGGTGGAGCTGGAAGAGGTCGCTGGGGACCGGGAAGTCTGGACTTCCCTACTGAAGCTGCTGCCCCCGCAACCCCGGACCCGGATAAGCGGAGGAAAATGGATGGATGGATGATTGATGACAGAGTGAGTTGGAAACCTCACATCAAAAACATAAACATAAAGTAGCAAGAAATACTTAATTCCTGAATGAAATCAAATTTGTCCTGAATCAAAAATCCCTCCAAACTCTCTATTGTTCTCTGGTGTTACCATATCTAACTTAATGTGTGGAGATATGGGAAATACTGCAAAAGTACACTTGTACTTGTACTAGCAACCTTTCATCCTAGTGAGAACGTTGTCTGTACTACAACATTTTGTTATAATTGTTTATATACCACTCATCACTATTATTATTTATTATGAGTATCATTCATCAGGACAGCGATATAATTGATTTACCATGACAAGGACTACTACCTAACACATGTCACATGACCTCACTTATGCATTCTAACTTAGGAAGTGCAGGTAGTCCACAAATGTATGGAAATAGGGGCGAGCCTACGGGGGTAGGATTTCATAAGTTCATGTTCTGTCCTGCTATTAATAAAGATTGAAATGGGTTGCAAGTAGGTCATTTGAGACCCCCACTCCGGACAATGCCAAAGCATGTAATGCTTATTTTGTCGACGACAGAATAAAAACCAAAGCGTTACTGTTTATGTCGGTCTGTTTGTCTCCTATTGTGGCCTGTGTAAGTATTTCATGTAGTGGAGAAGGAGCGTACATATATTCATACGCATTTAGATACCACTGTTTTTTAACAGACGCCAAATATTTAATTTACTTGCAGGTTTACTGGCTAAATTATGTGTTTGCATTTGTAGTTTCAAGCAGAAGCAGGGATTATTCCATTGCATCCCGGTCTATTTTCATACTTTTTCTAAATCATACAGCTACAGCTACATAAAGTAAAATGCAAATATAAGGCATTCATAAGACACATTCAAAGCTGATGGCGTGGGACACTCGTCACTAGGTGTCAGTTGCTGTAATGTTCAGTGAGACACACAAGCACCAGACTTGATCGCCCGAACAACAGGTTTTCCGTTATTGCACGGTTATTGCGCGGTCTCGCAAAAGGCACAATAATCCCTAATACTGGCTACCGTTGTGACCGTAACCAAGCTAAAACTCTGAACCAATCACATCATTTACATCATGACATCGGGACGGTATTATGTCATATTCTGTCTTATTATGTATGTATGTATATTGGGTAATAGGAGTGTACAGGTGACTATAGGTGTGTTATTTCATGTCCACAGCGCTCTAATAGTGTTAAAAGCTGTAGACGGTCGTAAGTAGGTTTTCTAATTACAAAAGGGTTTGTTATTTTTTACTTTGCGGAAATTCACTTATCACAGTCACATCTGGAACCAATGGACCACATTTCACAAGCGATGAGATCCAGCTGCAGTTTTTAAACCACATCCGTGCGGGCTTAATTTCAATGCATGTCCCATTGGAAGAATGATTTCTGTCCCTTGGAGTATGAATAAATTGTCAGAGCCAAATATTTTTAGAAGCCTGGCATTCAAAGAGACATTGTAATTGACCATGGATGTGGTCATACGGCATATAAATCTTTGAAATGTGGCAAAAACACCGTCAATTTCCTTGAGTGACTTCAAAAGTAGCAATCATTTATATGATTTGGGTGTGTTGAGCCCTTCAAAGGGTAAAAAAAGGACAGAGGCGCACGCGATGCTTGTGAATTTGTAATTCCCATTTCCTCTTGGATGAGTCCACCGTCACTCCTCAGAAGCAAAACCATCACCACTTTGGACCGAGGGTGTCAGTGACATCCGATTATTGATCTGTTCCTCAGGGGCTTCTGTCATAGAACCATTTGATTCCCAGCCTGGTGACTTGTTGTCAGTGTGCCTGCAACTTTCACCTTCGACCAATGAAATAGTCCAACCTCATCAGATTCCAAGATGATGAAAGCTGCAATAAACGGTAAATGATGGTCTCTAAGCGACAATGATTTTGATGGACCGTAATCCACCTTGTACTTACTGGATATGTGGTATCTGTGCGGGCTGGACCGCGGCTCTGACCGTCAGTTTTCATACATTTTCAGATCCGATTTATACCCACGGCGGTGACAAGGATCTACGAGGAAGACACATTGTGTCTAAAAAGTCACACGCGAGGAAAAACACAGAATGCTGCCGGGTAAAATGCCTGGCAGGAAAATTGTTAGCAAGTAAGACCACTGCTGGAATCGCCAAGCAGGGAGAAGCTACTCACAAGAACCCAGAGAAGACGGAGACCAGAAAGGTTCTATACAGCACAGACAAAAGAACATGCGGCCAGGATAGCACGGGAAGTCCGAGGTAAGATCTGGCAAAGACTGCTTCCTGCTGCTGTCACTTCAGAACCAGCCCTTTTCTGCGACTTCAGTTCGTCGTGCACTAAAAACGACATCAGTGTCGCTGTTTTGTTGTTTTTTCGGATGTGTCAGCTACTGCAAAACTGAAACATTTCTACAAAATCGTGTAGAATTGTATTTTTTATGACCCATATTTTTTTTGCACAAGTGGACAGGATGTGGTGCTCCCATTTACTCTGAAGGCCGGAAGTATATTGTGTGCGTTGACGCCTTATTTCAATGAAAACTTGCATTTCCAAGCACTAAGTGCTAAGTGCATGTAGTGCCTGAATCGCACAGACTCAGCCGCACTGGCATGCTCTGCTAAACTAAGCAAACCCAACTAGCTTCCATTCACGCTCCATCAGATTTGGCGAGTGTTGAGGTCGACGTATCAACATGTTTAGTTCGGGAAAGGGGGTTACGGTTTTTGAAGGCATTCCGCAACGATTGAGAGCTCCGCTTGGGAAATACTTCCCCACACATACATTAGTGTTCAAAATAGCAATCCAATGTGACTAACCAGATCAATGACTGTTATTTGTATATTTTTATTGCTGCACAGGTAGGTAAGTTACCAGTCGGTGCAGTAGATTCTCAGAAAACAAACAAGACTCAGCAATCATGATATGCACTGTCATGTTTTCTTCGCGGCATGGTGTTGTTGTGGTGAAGACCCCGAGGATGCGAAGAGCAGGACGCCAAAGCAGGTCAGGAAGGAGGTCGTTTAAGCAGGCAACATAAGACAAACTAAATAATCACATAGAAATTAGGAGCAGGTGCGCTAGAACGAGAAAGGCGCAACTGCAGCGGAAGGGACCCTGGGAGGCGCAACTGCAGCGGACGACGTCCTGGGAGCCGCAACTGCAGCGGACGACGCCCTGGGAGGCGCGACAAAAACAGCTGCAGCGAATGGCACCTTGGGAGGTGCGACAGGAGCGGACGCCGCCCTCGATGGCGCGACAGGAGCAACTGCAGTGGAGGCCGCCCTAGGAGGCGCAACTGCAGCGGACGACGCCCTGGGAGGCGCGACAGGAACAGCTGCAGCGAATGGCACCTTGGGAGGTGCGACAGGAGCGGACGCCGCCCTCGATGGCGCGACAGGAGCAACTGCAGTGGAGGCCGCCCTAGGAGGCGCAACTGCAG